>CAUYRT010032072.1:0-23986 GCA_963574885.1 Lepilemur ruficaudatus | reverse complement strand
CTGATAATATATGGAACTCTGTGTTGAGCCCTCTCTCTCTGTTAATCCTCATGTAACTCTTGTCTGTCTGCCCTCCAGGGGGCAGCCTCTGGTTTGGTTCTGCCTCAGCCTTGATGCAGAACTCAGGGCTTTGTAGCATTCATCCCCAAAAGCAAACTTCCTCCATGAAACATGAACAAAAGAGAATGTAGTGAAAGATTTCACATGGGACCAAAAAGAAAATTTACATACTGCAGAGCTGAGCAAACAACTTAATACAATTCACCATCTGATGTTTTTGTTTTCATTTAAAGTTCCTTCTTTAACAACGAGATATTAAGCTTTTTCTGTCTCTTTCTTTCTCACTTTCATAGTTCCACTATTGTGTCAAAAACCCAGCTCTGATTGTAAATTTGTAGACAGTGCTGTGCAAAACAAAAGCCCTATAGCTAACAAGGTTCTCCCTCTTTATAACGTGGTCCAAGAACCATCTAATCTTAATCCAGCTGGTGTTTTTGGGGTACATGCACATTCCATCCTTGCACACACACCCTTCAAAGAGTTTCTCCAAGTTCTCATCACTGCACCAAAGAAGCTCAGATATTCTACTAGAGGAAGAGTGGAGAATTTAGAATCAATCTTGGGTCCTAGCTCTGTAACAAGGCTGTGTATTTACTCAAGACTTCTGTGACCATCAGTTTCTTCATTTAAACATTGAGAAAAAAAAATATGTATATATACAACTGTAAGCTTCACAAAAATGCTTTGTATAGTCTTTATCTCATTTGATTCTTGCAACAACCTTAGCAGAAATGCAGAAAAATATCATCTCAGTTTCCAAATTAGAAGATCAGAGAGGAATAGGAACTGGCTCCAAGACACACAGCTGCTGTCTAGAGTGGGATTTGATCCCAGATATTCTGAGTTTATGAATGCAATCTAATGCCTCTTTTACTCCGTTGTGTTACTTTATTTGTAGATAGATGAAAGTAAAATGTGTTTTAGATATTTGTTTTAAAAAAATTAATGTCAGAAGTAAATACACTCATTTTAGGAGAGAAAAAAAGTGGGAAAGCCATTATTTTAGACTTTGAACTGAAAACAAATTGTATATAATAGTATAAGGCTGACAATCAAGTTCATTGGATTAAACATTCTTTCATTTCACTAATTTCCATAATTTTATGAGGGAGGAAAGCACTTTTTATCTAGAGTGTTTTTACCATTCATTGCCCAGGTTTTAGTATATTTTTGTGTATCATTGCTTGGAATGGTAGTCACTTAGTGGATGGAATTAAATCTACCATATAATGTTTCTCAATAGGCATTTAATGCCCTCAACCAGGAGACACAGTTCAGTTTCTTTGTCACTATTAATATGCCACTTGGCCTCTGAAATGGAGTCTGGAGGACAGCTTTATAAACAGCAGTCTAACACCTTGTACAGACACAAAGACAAGAAGATGAAAAGAGAATTTAGGGCTCTTTCATATAGATTTCTAGGAGCAAGAACAGGGTCTGTTAGTTCTCCCTTTTTGTTCAAACTTAGTGAGACAGTCTAGTAAAGCCATGGACCTAAACCACAATTGAATCCATCTTAATGCCAAGATTGCTTTTTCTACTATCTGTATGAACCCCATTGCCACCAGTTTATAGATTATGAAAAAACCTGATTAGACAAATAGGAAAAAATGTTTGAAAGAGAAACAAATCACATAATAATAATTAATCTTTACCAGACATTTTTAACATGGGGTTCGTTAGAGGATGTGTGACACTGTGAAATGAGTCTTGGAAATGTGTTTCTTCTTTGCTCTGGGGAAGGATTTATAGTTTTTGTTAAATTCTCAGGGAAACTCATAATCCAAAGAAAGAAAAAGCTGTTCAGTCTAAGGACTGTATGAAAACCTGGGTCAGCTGACTCAAAACTTCCTTTCTCATTTGCAGATTTGCACCCAACTCTTTCCCTCGTTTAACCACATACCCTTCTTTAGGTTGGCATAGCAGCAATGCATAATAAACATGTCTCATTCAGTTTTGACTACAAGCATGAGATTTTTGTGCCCAGACTTTGTAACTTCTGCGCTCAGAGACCTTCCAGATTTTTTTTTTTTGTACAAAACAAAACGCTTTTATTTGGTCCACTGGAGCCTGAGTCTGGAAATCACCATGGAGAATCATATTGTATGGGATGGGGATTGACAATTGATAAAATAGTCTCTGTGTCAGAAGAGCTGGTCATATGTACAGGGTTAAAAATATTCACAGCTCAGAGTAAAAGGAGGCCCAAAGGGGAGAAGGGAATATTTCTCTAGGTGTAAAAACCCTTGTTTTTTGGCTTCCATGGCTTTAGCCATGAAAAAGTCCTAGGGTTATACTTCCATTGGAAAAATCTCATCTAGTTCTGAACTTGTTATATCTAATTTCCTACTGGATATCTCTGCTTGAGTTTCACACAGACATTTCAAATTAAACATATCTATAGCAAAACTCATCATTGTCTCTACTACAGTACCATGACCCCCATATTTGGGGTTCACACATTCCTGCCAACACTTCGCATTCTATTTTTTGTCAATTTGATAGGTATAAATCTTATTTAATGAACATATTTCAAATTACTATTTACTTTGAGTTATTATTTGTTTTTATATCTATCTCCCAGTTAGAGTGTTAATTCTGTGCACATAGGGCCCATGGGTTCTTATTTTCATATCCCCAGTTTCCAAAACAGTATGTGGAACATGTTCAAGCTCAATAACTTTCTATTTGATAACTGAGAACCTCATCAGAATCTCAGAGATCGATAAAAAAGGAGTCTATAGTTAAACAGAAGTGGGCTAGATATATTAAATTCAGGTTTAACCAAAGCTAAATATAAAGAATTGGCACAATTGACAAAAAGTTATAAGTGAGGTTAGTTAAGACACCCCTTTGCCTAAGTCTAAATAAATTCAATTTTCTTCTCAGTATGTGGCATAGTGGAAAGAGGATGGTTTTGAGAGTCAGGCATATTTGTTTTTGCATCATGGCTCTGACCTGTGCTAGATATGTGACCTAAGGCAAATAATTTAAACTCTGTTGGAAAATACTGTGTAATTCATAGTGCTGATTTATAAATTGAATTTGAACAGGATAGTGGGTTGCAAGTATCTATCACAGTGCTTGGCATGTGGTATACTATTAATAGGTAGTAAAATAAACAGTAGCTATTATTTTTGTTGCAAGAATTTCATAGAACTTCAGAGTGCAGTTTAAATTGAATTTCCATTCTGTTCTGTATGAGTTACCTTAAAAGGGAAGTATACTACATACTCCACGTGTTCTACAATTGCCATTTTCAGGATGACTGACTTATTGATGCTGAACAGCTTCATTGAGGTGCTGGGTTTTGAATTAAAATTTTCTGACATGACAAAACAATCTGAAAAATATATATGTACACATATATATTGCTGACACCATTTTCTTATTAAAAAAACAAAACTCAAGAAAGAAAAGCTTTAAGGGAGCATTATTAATACTAGTATGATTGCACTTGTGATTTATTTAAGTCAAATTTTATAAAATTTAAGTGTCTGTTGAGTATACTACGTTTAGTATTACAATGTGTATCTATCAGTTTTGTTACAACAATGCTCATACAAAACCACTCCAAACTCAGTGGCCTAAGACAACAAATCATTTATTCTTAATACTCACATTGACTAAGCTTCACACCAGGCTACACTGGTGTACCTAAGCTATACCGGGCTAGTCTTGGCTGGAAGTGGTTCCAGGCTATAGGTTGTACTCAGATCTACTCTATATATCTCTTATTCTTTCTGGACTAGTGGGCTACCCATGACATGCTTTCTTTATGGCAATAGCAGAGGTACAAGAGATCAAACCCAACCAAAGAAGCACATTAATATTTGAGGATTTATCTTTGACAAGACTAGCATTATGGCTTAATGGAGGAGGTAGTACAGTACTTCAAGGAGGCAAAAATTCAACAGATAAAAGGAGAAAGCAAGTTAACCTTAGTTGTGCACTAATTATACGTCAGGCACTTTATACACGTTATTGTATTTATCTCTGACAACAACCCTGTGTGAAGTGGGAATTATTGTCTTCTTTTAGAAATGAAGAAACAGGGCCAGGCGCGGTGGCTCACGCCTGTAATCCTAGCACTCTGGGAGGCCGAGGCGGGCGGATCGCTCAAGGTCAGGAGTTTGAAACCAGCCTGAGCAAAAGCGAGACCCTGTCTCTACTAAAAATAGAAAGAAATTAATTGGACAACTAATAATATATAGAAAAAAATTAGCCGGGCATGGTGGCACATGCTTGTAGTCCCAGCTACTCGGGAGACTGAGGCAGAAGGATCGCTTGAGCCCAGGAGTGTGAGGTTGCTGTGAGCTAGGCTGATGCCACGGCACTCTGGCTGGTGCAACACAGTGAGACTCTGTCTCAAAAAAGAAAACAAAGAAATGAAGAAACAGGCTCAGAGATACTAAATAACTTGATAAGCTAGTGGTGGGGCAGAGATTAGAAGTCAGGTATCTAGAGCCTATGTTTCATCCTATGCTAACTCAAGAAATAGAGGAAAAGTGAATTTCAAAGCACAGATTAGGATAAGTAAAAGTTTGAAAGTGGGAAAACTTGGGATGTTTTTCCATTGGCAGCTAATCCTATTGGGAAAGTTTGATGTAAAAGCCAACAGTGTGGAAGATAAGGCTACTCTGATTGCACAGCAGGCTAATTTGTATTTAATTTGGGGCATGCTCTGAAGAACCACTGAACAGCAAATGGATAGTGCAGAGATATGCTTTGGAAAGCGTATCTTTCCAAAGGTTCCAAATTCATCAGGTTATATGGAAATTAGGAAAACATCTAGAATTGTTCAGCCAACTCAAGAAGTCATCACAATAATTGAAGTAAGTTGTAGTGAGGACTGACCTAAATTGGTGATGTAGAAGTAGAGAAGTGGAGACAGGTGTGGAGGCCACAGCCAGGCAGAACAAACAATTTCTCTGTGACCAGTCAGACATGGGCAACTGGAGAAAGGAAGGAGCCAACAAACCCTCCATATTGTGTAGGCGTAACTAGAAAGATGGTAAGACCATTAATTAATATAAAATTGGCAGGAAGAAGAGCTAGATTGAGGGAAAAAGAATGCATTATGTTCTTGACACGTTGTGTTTGAGGAGAAAACTACTTGAAATGCCTGACATAAAAAAGATTGGCAGTAAAGTAGGCTGTCAATTAAAATACATTCTCACTTTCTTTCATCTTAATAGAATAGTAACTAGGCTATGTGGTAGCACATTCCCCAGGCTCCTTAGAATTATCTCACATGACTAAATTCCCCCAAATGATATGTGGACAGAAATAATATATATCTCTTTTAGACTTCTATGTGTGCATCTCTATGCTCTTTAGGCTGAAATGGTAGTGACCAGAGCCACCCTGGAAGTCACATGCTGAAGATGGTAAAGATACTGTCAATTGCCAATCCACTGGAAACAACCTCCGCCATCCAACCCCAGAATGTTTCATGAGAAAAAAATAAAATTCCATAGTCCTTAAACCACTGAATTATTTTGATTCTTTTATTATTAACAGTTTAGACCACCCTTACTATTAGAGCAATTGGTACCTTACGGTTAGATTCTGCCATAAGATAAACTCAAATTATATGACATTAGATTAACAGTTGACCTTAAAATCTGAGATTCTTGGATGCTGTGGTAAAACACTGTAAGTCAATTGTCTGTGATGAATTGAAAGGCAGAATGATTTCTTACCAGGCATAATACTGTAGGAAAAGTATTTGGAAAAAGTCAAAATCTCCTGTATTGTTTCGTAGTTCTCCCTGTATATGTCTCTCAACTCTTTTGTTAAACATATTCCTAGACATTTAATTTTCTTTGAAACTATTGTAAAAGGTGCTGCGTTTTTTTATTTGATTTTTGGCTTGACTGTTATTGGTGTATATGAATCTCACTGATTTGTGTGCATTGATTTTGTATTTGAGACTTTACTGAATTCATTTGTCAATTCCAGGAGTTTTTTGGTTGAATTCTTGGGGTTTTCTAAATATAATATCATATCATCAGCAAAGAATGAGAGTTTGATCACTTCTGCCCCCATTTGGACATCATTAATTCCCCTCTCTTGTCTAATTGCTCTGGCAAGGACTTCCAGCACTATGTTGAATAGAAGTGGAGATAGTGGGCAAACTTGTCTGGTTCCAGTTTTAAACAGCAATGTTTTCAATTTTTCCCCATTCAGTATGATATTGGCTGTGGTTTTATGGTATATGGCCTCAATAATTTTAAGATATGTCCCATCTATGCCTATATTGTTAAGAGTTTTTATCATAAAGGTGTGCTGGATTTTGTCAAATGCTTTGTATCTATTGAGAGAATCATATGGTCTTTGTTCTTGCTTTTATTTATGTGGTGAATTGCATTTATAGATTTGCATATGTTAAACTAGCCTTTTGTCTCTGGGATAAAGCCTACCTGGTCATGGTGAATTATTTTTTTGATGAGCTGTTGGTTTTGATTTGCTAGAAAAGAAATTGTAGAAAATGTAAACAGATGGAAAAATCTAACTTGCTCATGGATTGGCAGAATCAATATTGTTAAAATGTCCATACTACCTAAAGTGATCTACAGAATTAATGCAATCCCTACCAAAGTACCATCATCATTTTTTACAGATCTAGAAGAAATAATTCTACGCTTTGTGTGGAACCAGAGAAGACCCCATATAGTCAAAGCGATCTTAGGCAAAAAGAACAAACTGGGAGGTATCAGTCTACCAGACTTCAAGCCTTACTACAAGACTATAGTAACCAAAATAGCATAGTACTGGCACAAGAACAGAGATATAGACCTCTGGAACAGGACTGAGAACCCAGAAATGAAACCATCTCCATATTGTTATCTAATCTTTGACAAAGCAGACAAAAATATACACTGGAGAAAAGAATCTCTTTTCAATCAACGGTGCTGGGAAAACTGGATAATTACATGCAGAAGATTGAAACTGGATCTCCACCTCTCACCTCTTACAAAAATCCACTTCACAATGGACAACAGACTTAAACCTAAGGCATGAAACCTTAAGAATCCTAGAAGAAAATTCAGGGAAGACTCTTTGAGACATCAGCCTAGGCAAAGAATTTATGAAGAAGACCCCCAAAGTAATCACAGCAGCAACAAAAATAAACTAATGGGACCTGATCAAATTAAAAAGCTTCCATTCCAAGAATAGGAAAACAAGCACCATATGTATTCACCATCACATTGGTATTAACTGACTTAACTGACCAACACTTAAGTACACATATGGTAGTAACATTCATTGATGTCAGGCAGGTGGGAGGGGGAAAAGGGGATGGTTATATTCATACTTAATGGGTGCAGTGTGCAGACTGTCTGAGGTATGAACACGCTTGAAGCTCTTACTTGGGTGGGGGCAAAGGCAATATATGTAACCTAAACATTTGTACCCCTGTAATATGCTGAAATAAATGATAAAACAATAATAAAAAATAAACTTCAGACTTCCAAACTTGCCCCAAAGATGAATGTCCCTCAGGGAAGCCATAGTCCCTAGTGGTCATTTCAGATGTGACTTGGAAGATAACAGTCAAAGAAGACTCTATCTCTATCCAAAAGCCAAGTCAAGATCTGTGGAAAAACATGGTGAGAAAATTCTTCCTAGAAAGCACAATGACAGTTTACTCAAAAAACTTCCTCTACAGCCACGGCAGGAATCCTTACTGTGCCTGCCCCACTATTAGTCCATCATACATCATCGCTTCCTCTGCCTACTCCTTTCCTGCTAACTCTGTCCTTTATTTTTCACTGGAACCTACCCACACCTCCAACCGATAAATCTCTTGCATGCCTAATTTCATCTTGGCATCTGCTTCTGGGATGATATCAGCAATGATCTAACAAAACAAATTCTAAGAAAGGCTTAAGGACAGCTACTCATTGCCCAGCTGGCAAGAAGAACCCCATACCACGTAGAACTGGGGCACGGATAACCCCTGGTACAAGGTAGAAGGCCAATGGCTGAACTTTCACCAACATTAGTAAAATGCCCTAGTGGATAGGAATGCCCTTGACAGTGAAATGATACAGGCACATTGAAGGTATGGGTAGGAAAATGTCTATAGGGACAGGGGAGTTGTCTGGTGATTGATAAGTTGTATTGACATAGCAGAGTGATTGTAAAAAAATGAGAGCAGCTAATAAACTGTAAAGATTATGTATGAGAGCCAGCAGACCTCTTTGGGCCTTATTTCATGCAGTGAAAAAGTGGGCACAGCTGAGGAGTGTGCTCAGGCCTTAATGCTTAGGATTGCAGAGCTCCTGAGAATTTTAGCTGCTTAACCCAGGTGTGCTATGCTAAGGTCAAGACCTTGATTGGGAAAATCTGGGACCACTGAAATACAGAATAGGGGTCTGTTGGAGCATGCCCTGAAAAATGTCTGCTCTTATTTCTACAGTTCTGTAGGTTACATTTCTCCTATCCTCTTCACAATCCTTTACCAAGTCAAGTTGTTAAGATTTTTATTTTAAAATAAAAGACAAGCTTCCTAAATTTATTTGATTATATTCTTCTTTTTGATCCATTAGGTTTTCTAGAATTATGTTTGCTGGATAGGGGTGGTGGTGGGAAGAAGAGATTAAGCTCGTTGTTCTACTTTTGGGATAAATTTGTGTCTCACAGTGATTTTTCTTTCAGCTAAAAGTAAGAGAAGTACTGTCCCAAAGCAATGGTTCATTGAAATTGCATAAAATGATCAGAAAACCTAGGATGAAAAGCAGCCTTCCTCCTGGGACTATACTTGGGCAGAGCATGTAGTCCTGATTCAGTCTGTGCCTTGGATGGGCACAAATGTTCTCTGATCCCATGCTGGGGAGTAAAGCTCTCTGTCCTTGGGGACCACCATAAAAAACAACATCTCTAAGACAAACTAAGATGCATGTGAAAGTCAGTCTATTTGCCCGACCACAGAGGTAGCAGAAAGAGAGACAGAAAGAACAAGGGTTGAAGCTAGACAAATCTAGGCAGAATACTTTGCTATGAAACATTGGACTTATTACTGATGAACTTTCAACTTCAGTGTCTTTATTTGCAAAATGAGAATGACGGTGTTTACCTTGCAGGATTTAACAATTGAAAATAAGACACAGATAAAATGCCAAACACAGTGCATTATATATAGATAAGAAATAAATATTATTAAAAATACAGGGGTACAGTACCAAGACAGCCAACTAGACATGAGTAGTATGAGCCTCTCTATGGAGAGGATCCAGAATAGAAAGCAAATATTTACATTTCAAACAGATTCCTTTTGAGAGAATGCTAGGATTCACCAGAGAAGTGATGGAAAAGACCAAAATTAAGGAGAGGGTTCAAGGTGGCTTGCCTGGCCAAGGACTGACTGAGAGCCAGGAGAAGAACACAGGGAAACAGTAAGAGAGAAAATCCCAGAGCTTCACACTCCAAAATGGGTTTATAATCTTGGCTACAGTGGAACATCTTGACCCCATGGTCCTCAGGTTTGATGTAGGAGCTGCCTAGAGATTGCAGACATGTTGCTCCAGAAAGGGAAACCACATGGAATCCCACAGGCATCCAAACTTAGAGCAACTTCAACTAGGTGCCATTCTGAGAGCCTGCATACTGAAGACCTATAGATTCAGCCACCCAAGTTCTCCTATGCATACCTAGTACAATATCCAACAACAGGCTGCTGTGAGACTGAGACACAAGTGGACCACACTCCCCACAGCCTTCTGCCCATTCTGCTCATTTGGGAAGGGGCCCACTCTCCCTGTTAACAGGCTAAAGGCATGATTTTGAAAAATTAAAGTTGGGCCGAGCCATGCCCTCAGGCTGAGTTTGGGCTGACAAGGCAGCAAATGCTGTTTGACCAAGGAGGAAGAGGAAAACGGCTTTCCTAAGTTTGTCAAGGAAATACAATACCCACTGCTCTGCAATGGGCTGGTGCTACAAGACTTGAGCAGACTGTACTCTTCACAGTTTCTTGCCTACAGTGCTTGCCTGAAATGGGTCACCCTCTCTGATCACAGGCCTGTAGTGGGTGCCATTTTGAGAGTTTAATGCTGAGCTGTGCCTGGCCTTGAGTTTGAGGTGACATGACTGCAGCCTCCACCAGGCTGGAGAGGGAGAGGAGAGACCAAAGTCTCATAAGCACACTTATGGCAATACACACCACCCTACTATGGACAGCTGTGGGACAGGGGACTAGCCTGCCCAACACATTGTAGCTACTAGAAACACTAACACAAACCCTTTGAGTCCCAGTGGGCTGCTCCGTCACTGTTACTGCCACCATCCACATCATGCCAGCTTCTCAGGGACCTGAGAACCCACCCGCACACTTAGCCTACTGCTCCCACTGCTTGCTTCTGAGAAAGCCACCTAGAGGCCTGAGAATTGGCTTTCCAGGACCCACTAATGCTCATGTGAGAGTAAGCTGTTCTGGAGTCTAAAAACAGGCACACTCAGCCAGCCCACTACTGCACCACTGGGGCCCAAACACTGGCTCAACTAGTGTCCAAGTTCCCAGTAAAACTTCACAACAATCTCGACTAATAACTACCCTAAGCTACTGAGGAAATCACAGACATCACTAACCCTATGCACTTCCAAAGAAATCATACAAAGATCACACTACAGTAGACATTCAAAATCAAAGCCAAAGTGTCCTACTGAACCAACAACATATACATCTTCAGGAAAAAATTCTTCCCTATGAAAGCAATTTCAAAAAACTTGGAGCAAGTGACTGCTATACAAGATGCACAGATATCAATGAAGGACACAGGAAACATGAAAAAGCAAGGAAATTTGATGACAAAGGACTATAACAATTGTACAGTAACAGCTCCCAATCAAAAAGAATTCCTTGAAATGCCAGATAAGAATTCAAACATACTGATTTTAAAGAAACTCACTGAGAAGGAGAAATCTGAAAACCAATGCAAAGAAATCAAAATAAATTCAGGATATGAATTAGAAATTTACCAAGGAGATATCTTTAAAAAAAAATCAGAAATATCAGAGATGAATAACTTATTGAAGGAAATACAAAATATATTTGAAAGTATCAATGATAGACTAGGTCAACCAGAAGAAAACATCTCAGAACTTGAAGCTAGGTCTTTTGAAATAATCCAGACAAAAATAAGGAGAAAAGCATAAAAAAGAATGAACAAAACCTCTGAGACATCTTGGACTACATGAAGTGATTGAACCTAGGAATGATCAGTATTCCTGAAGGGAAAGAGATAAAAAAGTTTAGGTTCCTATTCAGGGAAATAATTGATAAAAATGTCCCACATCTAGCAAGAGTGTTAGACATTCAGATACAGGAGGCCCAGGAATCCCCACGTAAATACACTAAAAAATGGAATTCACAATGGCATATTATAATCAGAATGTCTAAAGTCAAAATGAAAGAAAGAATTTTAAAATTAGCAATAGAAAAGTGTCTACTAACTTATAAAGGAAACCCCATCAGACTAACAGCAGACATCTCAGCAGAAATATTATAGGCCAGAAGATGATGGGATGACATCTTCAAAGTGTAGAAAGAAAACTAGGAATTTTATAGTCTGCCAGAATAAACTTCATAAGTGAAGGAAAAATAAAGTCTTTCCCAAACAAGCCAATGCTGAATTCATCACCACTAGACCAGCCCTAAAGGAAATGCTCAAAGAGGTTTTGAAAATGGAAATAAAAGGTGCAATCCCCATCAAAGCACCAACATCATATTTCACAGATCTAGAAATAATCATTCTATGCTTCATGGAGATCCAAAAAAGAGCCTGAATAGTCAAAGCAATCTTAAGCAAAAGGAGCAAATTGGGAGGCATCACATTACCAGTCTTCAAACTATACTACAAGACTATAGTAACTAAATCAAGATGGAATTGGCACTAAAATAGAGACATAGACCAATGGAACACAACATAAAACTCAGATATAAAACCATCCACATACAGCCAACTGATTTTTGACAAAGGAGTCAACAACATACACTTGGGAAAAGAATCCCTATTCAATAAATGGTGCTGGGAAAATTGGATACCCACATGCAGAAGAATGAAACATGGCCCATATCTCTAACCACTTACTGAAATTAATTCAAGTTGGATAAAGGACTTAAATATAAGGCAGGAAATCATACAAATGCTAGAAGAAAATGTAGGAAGAACTCTTCTAGATAGTGGTCTAGACAAAGAATTTATGAAGAACCCAAGGACCATCAAAGCAGATTTGGATGGAGTGATAGGAACACTTATACACTGTTGGTGGAACTGCCAATTGATACAACCTCTGTGGTTGAGAAACCCAACAGTATGAGGAATACAACAGTATGGAGATTCCTCAAAGGAGTAAAAGTAGACCTACCATTTGATGCTGCAATCCCACTTCTGGGTATTTACCCAAAGGAAAAGAAAACATTTTATAAAAAAGACACCTGCACATGAATGTTTATTGCAGCACAATTCACAATTGCAAAGATATAAAATCAATACAAGTGCCAATCAATTCATCAGATTAACAAAATGTGGTATATGTATACTATATAATACTATTCCACCATGAAGAAGGATGAATTAAGGCCTTTTGCAACAATTTGGATGAAACTGGAGACAATTATCATAAGTGAAGTATCTAAAAAATGGGAAAACAGACACCACATGTACTGACTACTACTTAGGAACTAGTTGATGAGCACACATGTATGTAGAGGGAAGTAAAGCTCAATGGAATCCAAGCAGGTTGGAGAGGGGAGGTGTGGTTGGGCAAAAACAACCTAATGGGTACAGTGAGCAATATCTGGGTGACGGGTACTCTTACAACCATGACTCAAGCATTATAAAAGTGATTTATGTAACCCAAATCCCAAAACTATTTGTACCCCATAATACTTTGAAATTAAGAAAAACAATTTCATTAAATCACAAGAATTTCATTAAATAGAAAAAGAAACAAAGAATTTACAAAACACTAGAAAGCAACTAACAATATGACAGGAATATAGCCACACATATCAATATTAATCGTGAACATAAATGGATTAATGCTACACTTACGAGATATAGATTGGCAGAATAGATAAAAAACTATGATCCAACTGTATGCTACTTACAAGAAACTCACCTTACTCATAAAGGTACATCTAGTCTGAAAGTAGAGGGATGGAAAAAGATACTCCACACAAATAAAAACCAAAAGTGATCAGAAGTAGCTATATGTATATCAGATAAAACAGTAAAACAGCATTAAGGAAGGTCATTATACAATGATAAAGGGATCAATTTAGCAAGAGGATATAACAATACTAAATATATATGCAACCAACATTGGAGCACTTAGAGTCATAAAACAAATATTACTAGACCTAAAGAAAGAGACAGACAACAATAAAATGAGAGTGGAGAATTTCTACACCACATTTACATAACCAGACAGATAATTGAGACAGAAAGTCAAGAAAGAAACATTGTACTTAAAGTGGACTTTCGACCAAATGAACTTAACAGACATTTAAGAATATTATATATCAACTACAGAATATACATTCATTTCATCAGCACATGGGACATTCTCCAAGATAGACCACGTATTACAGACTATAAAACAAATCTTACAAATTAAAAAAGGAAACATAAAAATCATATCAATTATTTTCTCAGACCATAGTGAAACAAACCTAGCAATCAATACCAAGAGAAAGTTCAGAAACTATATAAATGGAAATTAAAAAACATGCTCCTGAGTGTGATCACTGGGTCAATGAAGAAATAAAGACAGAAATTAAAAAATTTTTGAAATAAAATGAAAACACAACATGCCAAAACCTCTGGAAAACAGCAAAAGCAATGCTAAGAGGAAAGTTTATAGCATTAAATGCCTATATCAAAAGAGTAGACATGTCACAAATTATCAACGTAACATCACACCTCAAGGAAAAACAAAAAGAAGAACAAACTAAACCTAAAATTAGTAGAAGAAAAGAAATATCAAAGGTTGGAGCAGAGCTAAATGAAGCAGAGACCAAACAGAAAAAAAAAATACAAAGGATCAACAACAAAAAAGTTGGTTGTGTAAAAAAATAAACAAAATTGATAAACCGCTAAGTAGACTAACCAAGAAAACAAGAAAGTAGATCCAAATAAACAAAATCAGAAATGAAAAATGAAATATTACAACTGATACCACAGAAATACAAATGATCACCAGAGACTATTAGGAAAAGCTATAAGCTCACAAACTATAAAGCATAAAGGAAATGAACAAATTTCTGGAAACATATAATCTCCTGAGATTGACCAGTAAGAAATAGAACTCCTGAACAGATAAGTAATGAGTAGTGAGATTCAATCAGTAATGAAAATCTCCCAAAAACAACAGCAAAAAATCCTAGGAGCAGATATATTTACAGCCAAATTCTACCAAACACACAGAGAACTAATACCAATCCTACTGAAACTGTTCCGAAAAATCAAAGATGAGGGAATTCTCCCCAACTCATTCTACAAGGCCAGTATCACCCTGATACCAAAACCAGGCAAGGACACAACAACAACAACAACAACAACAAAAGAGAAAACTACAAGCCAATATCCTGATGAATATAGATGTAAATATCCTCAGGAAAATACTAGCAAATCAAATGTAATAGCACATCAAAAGAATGATACACCATGATCAAGTGGGTTTATAGTAGGGATGCAAGGGTGGTTCAACATATGTAAATCAATAAAGTTGATACACCACATAAACAGAATTAAGGACTAAGTAATTTCTGTATCATCTCAATAGATGCAAAAAAAAGCATTTGATAAATATTCAGCATCCCTTCATGATAAAAATACTCAACAAACTAGGCATAGAAGGAACATAGCTCAAAATAATAAAGGCCTTATAAGACAAACCCACAGCCAACAACATACTGAATGGGGAAAAGTTAAAATCATTCACTCTAAGAACTGGAATAAGACATGAGTGCCCACTTGTGATCACCACTTCTATTCCACATAGTACTGGAAGTCTCTGCCAGAGAAATCAGGAAAGAGAAAAAAATAAAGGGAATTCATATTGGAAAAGAGGAAGTCATATTATCTCTGTTCACTGATAATATGATCTTATATCTAGAAAAACCAAAATATTCCACTTAAAAACTCTTAGATATATTAAATGAATTCAGCAAAGTTTGAGGATACAAAATCAACATGCAGAAATCAAGTAGCATTTCTATACACCAATAATAATCCAGTAGGGAACCAAATCAAGAAGGCAATCCCATTTACCATAGATAAATAAAATAATAAAATAAAATAAAACCTAGGAATGTATTTAATCAAGGAGATGAAATATCTCTATAAGGAAAATTATGAAACACTTATGAAAGAAATTTTAAATGACACCAACACACAGAAAAACATCCCATACTCATGAGTCAGAAGAGTTGATATCATTAAAATGACCATACTGCTCAAAGTAATCTACAGGTTTAAGGTAATCCCTACAAAATACCAATACCATAATTTTTCACAGAATTAGAATAAATAATTCTAAAATTCATATGGAACCAATAAATATCCCAAATAGCCAAAACAATCTTGAAAAAATAAAAATAAAAAAACAAAGCTGTAGGAATCACATTGCCTGACTTCAAATTATACTACAAATTTATATTAACCCAAACAGTGTGGTACTAGTATAAAAATAGACACATAAATCAATGCAACAGAATAGAGAACCAGAAATAAAGCCTCCTACTTACAGCCAATTGATCTTTGACAAAATTGACAAGAACATACCCTGGATAAATACACTCTTTTCAATAAATGGTGCTGAGAAAATCGAATTGCCACATGCAGATGAATGAAACTGGACCCCTATCTCTCACCACATGCAAAATTCATCCCAAGATGGGTTAAAGACTTGAGTGTAAGACCTGAAACTATAAAAATACTAGAAGAAAATTTAGGGAAAACCCTTCTGGACATTGGTCCAGGCAAAGAATTCATGACCAAGACCTCAAAAGCACAGTCAACAAAAGCAAGAATAGGCAAAGAGGATTAATTAAACTACAAAGCTTCTGCAAGTAAAAGAAATAATCAAAAGAGTGAATAAACAACCTGTGTAATGGGAGAAAATATTTGCAAACTATACATTTACCTAGGGACTAATATCTAGAATTAACAAGGAACCCAAACAACTCAACCACCACAACAAAAAATAACCTTATTAAAAAGTGGGCTGAGGACATGAATAGACATATTTTAAAAGAAGATATACAAGTGGCCAACACACATATGAAAAAATGTTCAATACCATTAATCATCAGAGAAATGCAAATTCAAACAATAATGAAATATCATCTTATACCAATCAGAATGGCTATTACTAATAAGACAAAAATAACATGTTGGCAAGAATGCAGAGAAAAGAGAGCTTAATGGAATACTATTCAGTGATGAAAAAGAATGAAATCATATCTTTTATAGCAACATAGTTGGAATGGGAGGCCGTTATATTAAGTGATGCAACTCGGACACAGAAAGAAAAATATTGCATCTTCTCACTTAAAAGTGGGAGCTAAAAAATGTGTACACATTGAAGCAGAGTATGGAATGATGGTCAATGGAGACTTGGAGGGATGGTTCGTGGGAGGGGGAAATGATGGGAAGTTGTTTGGAGGGTACAATGTACATTGCTCCAGTGATGGATGCACTGAAGGCTCTAACTCCACCACAATACAATATATCAAAGTAGCAAAATTGCACTTGTACCCCATGAATATAAACAAATAAAAAATAAAGACTTCATATAACAATGATTTAAATGGAAAACCACAAAATATAAGGGGTAGTCATATTCAAGAAAAGAATAATAATAAGTAACATTTTGAAAGATGACTAAATATTATTGTGATGAGCAGTTTACAATTCACATCAATCCCATGAGATAAGTGCTATTATTGCATCAATTTCATAGACTAGGAATTTGAGGCACAGAGAAGTTAGGGAGATTTCCTGGTATCCTGTAGCTATTAAGGCTCAAATCCAGGTATTCTGCCTCCAGAGCTTGTGCTATTTAAAAACTATGCCAGAGAGTAATGTCGTCTTCTTTTACAAAAAAAGCAAAAAGGAATTAGATTAGCTAAGGACCTGAGACACATAGAACTATGTTATTATTCCTGATCTTAAATTTAACATTCAGTGGAAGCTCTTCGTTTGAAGCCCAAAGGGAATAATGAAGTGTATTTTAGACATGGAATTGTAAGACCTGTAAACAGTTTCCAGTTTGGGCACTTGCTGTAAATCACTTAACTTCTATGAGTCTCTTCATATATAAATAAGGGCAATTGCTATCTCACCTTGTTGAGAGGTATGAATGAGGAAATAGATGTTATTGCCTAACAAATGTTAGTTGCCATTAATAAATGAACATAATTTTACACTGTTTGAAGAATCTAAAATTGAAATAGGTATTGCAATGATTTTTCTCTTCACTTGGAAACTGCAGCAAATTATTTCATTGCACTTTAGTGTGCAAAATACAACCAATTTAAAACTAGTTTTTAATATCATAAAATTTTTAGGACAATTTTAGAATTACAAAATTTTCATGGATTAAAACAAAGAATGATGCCACACCGTGATGTCTCTTTCTTTATTTTTTATAGGACATTTCTTGAGAGGGTGAGAAACAACAGGTATCTAATATTCTGACGGATGTCATTGTTGGGTTGCCTAGGTGACTCACCAGGATGTATTATCACATTATACCTCATATTCTTTTGGAATAAGTCAAGATGAGCAAGATGTGAGACACAGAGGCTAAGACTTCCAAAAAGAAACTCACATCACTATAATCAAGAATGTGAACATATTTTTTAATTTATTTATCCAGTAATGTTAGACATGTCCTGTCTATTGCACTATACAAGAAGAAGGAGGTATACCTAGAAATATTTAGTCTGGTTGAAAATACAGGACATATGCAAATGAAGTAAATACCATTATAAAAAGTTATATCATTAATTGACAAAGTGGTATAGCTAGTAAGTGCAAAGAAAGTTCACAGAAGGGAATAGTTAATGTGAACAGAACAGTTGGGGAAATCTTACAAGCACAAGAACAAAGACTGGGGGTCAGGAATGTCTTTGGCTTTGAAGAACCTTTGAGGAAGTTCTTTTGGCAGAAGCATGATAGATTAACTGTAAGCACCATCCAGCCAAATGACTGAACAGGGGGAGTAAGTGTTATAGAGAACTTTGAATGTAGCCTGAGGGATTTAAATGCGTTCTGAGAGTAGTGGATGTCGAAGTGGCAGTAGTGTGGAGGAAAAGAGATTCTCCATCCCCTCAGAAAGCAGCTTCAGCTTTCTGTTAGGTGCAGACCCTCAGTTACAAAATAGTTTAGCTTTAAGGGTCAGAAAACAACTAACAGTGGCTTTAAACACATAGGCGAGTGTTTTTGCTTGTTGTTCATCAACAAAAAGGCCACAAAGCAGGCAGTTGGTGCTGTTATGAGGGTACCATGATGCCACTAGGACTTGGCTCCTTCTGTCTTCCTCTTCCACCATGCCTACCATGAGGCTTTGGTCCTTACGGTCACAAGATGGTAGCCCTATCTCCAGATAAGCAGGAAGAACAGGAAAGGGCAATGCAATGAGTAAAAACATAAGCAATGAGAGTCTACCACTTTGAAACATTTTTCCTGGAAGTCTTACATATTTAATCCCTGCCAGTCCTGATTGCAAGATGCCTCAAAAGGACAATCTTTTTTTTTTTTTAATTTTTAAACTGCTTTATTGAGATATAATTCACATACCACAAAATCCAATCTTAACTGGACAAATGGCTGCTGCAAGCAAAATTGGAGGATTGTAGGGAAGAGAAAAATAAATATATATGTCTGTCTCATTGGATATTTGGATCAAGAGGCACTTTTGAAGATATGAAATATTTTCTTAATATCTTTTTAAAAAAATTGTATCCGTTTTATGTAGCAACACCTAGATAAATAAGTGAAGGGAAGCTTGAGTAGGTTTTTCTCCAGCTCCATCAGTTGAATAGCTTGTGGATATTCTTTCCAGATTCTGGTATTGCATTATCCATTGGTCTAACTTTTCTATTGCATTGTGTGTTTTTCTGGGTCTTCAAAACTATATTTTGGAAAAGTTTGGAAAAGCTGTACTAAGAGATGCTAGCCAGATGGCATTTTAAACCAATATTTCATAATTTATTAGGTTTTAATTTAATATGTTGATTTTCTCTTTGATCTAAATAGAATAGAATGTTTTAAACTTCATTTGTGTGGCTTTGTTTTAATGTGAGTTCTTATTTCTCATTTTATTACCTCTTGGTCAGTTTGTTTTTAGAGGTTTTTTTCTCTGTCTCCTTGCAGTTATTTCTGAGCATGTTTTCTCTAATGTTAAACATAGTAAACCTAGTTATTTTAAATATAAGATATAGATTATGATAATTCCCTTTCTGAAGTCTTTGTAGGTTTATTTTAGTTGTCTCTTATTTTTTCTGGTTCTTATTTCTTATGTGCCTAGTTATATAATCCACAATTATACATTTATGTTTAAAATAAATATAATTAAAAGTGCAAGAATATGTATCAACCCATAATAGAGTATAATGATATATACACTGATACATATATTATACTACGTATTCATATCATTTATTTCTAGTAGGCTCCAGGGCTCTACAGGTTTGGGGCCACATTAATCCGAGTTCAAGCCTTGATGTTTTCTGGGCCATTCAGGTGATATGTATCCAGGGCACAAGTCTACGTAAAAGCTGTTTTACTTTCAATTCACCCTAACTCTGAAGATGTAGCCCTTTGAAAGTTTAGCTGTAGACTTCCCATCTTGGGCTAGCTTTAGCTTTTGTACTTCTGCCCCACAAATCTGTCAAAACTCTTTTCTTTCGGATTTGCAAACACCCTCTCCAGAAAAGTGGCTTAGAGAACTGGGCTTCCTCCTTTGACCTTTGGGATCAGGGCAAAACCATTCCTTATTATATTCTTAGATTTTTGATGCTTTTACGATCAACTCATTATTTTTTCTTCAGCTGTCTTCAGTGAGATGATTGGTCCAAATTACCTAGCCTACATTTATCAGAAGTTAAAGTGCCATTTCTCTTTTATTAATCCTTTTTTTTTTCCCTCCCTTGCTTCTTCCCTTCTTTTCTTCTTTCCTCTACCTCTTCCTTTTTTAGTTTTTCCTTATTTCTTATTTTTGAAAAAATATTAAACAGGCTACCTACAATTGCCAGTCATTTCTTATGTTCATTATTTATATTTATCCAATATATATTTTTACAATTTATTTTATTTTAATATATTTGTGATTTTATGTTTGCAGTTGAAAGTATCATATCATTCTTTTAACTCAATGTGGGTGTATTTTCTTTTAATAGGTTTATAATTTTATACTTAATATCATAATCAACTTCTGATTTGGGAGGCAGACAGAGTCTTGTTTCTTAGCTATGTGTCCTTGTACAAATTCACTAACCCACTTCACTCTTATTTTCTTCATCTCGTTAATAAGTATAACAAAATTATTATTTTCTTCGTAGGGTTTCTTTGAGGATAAACAAAATAGTATATTTAAATATGTTAATCACAATGTTTGAAAATCAATATATAGTATGTTATATTATCATTATCATTTTTATTGTGAAGAAAACTAACCCCTTATATTTGTTATAACTCATATGTCTTTCCTTCTGCAATTATTTTATACTTTTAAAAATATTGTTTGATTTTTTCTCTTTTGTTAAATATACACACATACAGCAATTTATAGAAACAAATTCTGGGCTAAAGTTCACCAGTTGTTTACATGTATAAAATACATAATTAAGTGTGTACATTAATTAGTTAGCCAATTCATTGAATTACAAATTCAATAATATTCTAAATTCAAAGTCTATAAAAAAATTACAGTAGAAAGAAAATTACATTTTCTACTATTGTTTCCTGGCCACCTAATTCCTTTCCAAAGGTAAATAATGTTTTCCTTTCTTGAGTATCATTAAACATTTTATGCATTTTCAGTTTTATATATGTGTATATTACACATTTCCTTCTTTTCCTCCTTTTATACAATCACACTATACACACTCTTCTGCTTCATTTAACAATAACTGTGTTAGAGTTGGTTTCATATTAACAGAAAAGAACATCCTTATATTTTTTATGAATTCTCATAATTCCATCATGTGAATAGATCATAATTTATTTAACTATTTGCTTATATAAGATTTATTCCACCCTTTTGCTTGTACAAACTATTTCAATAAATAACTTAGTACACCTGACAATTGTTACTAATGCAAACTTATATGTAGATAAAATTCTGGTGGAACTGTGAAACTACTGCACATTTGTAATTTTGATTAATATTCTGAAATTACCTTTCAGAGAGATTATATCAATCTAAGCTATTACTAGGAACACATATATAAGAACACCTTTTTCTCCATATTGTTTTCAACATAATAGTATCAAACATTTAATCTTTGCCAGAGGTGAAAATGGTATCTGAATATAGTTTTATTGATTTATTGATTGATTTATTTACTTATTGTAGAGACAGGGTCTTGCTCTGTTGCCCAGGCTGGAGTGTGGTGGCATGATCACAGCTGCAACCTTGAATTCCTGGGCTCAAGTGAATTGAATTCTTGGTGCACAGGCATACACCACCACAGTTGGCTGTATTTTTTTTTTTTTTTTGATTGAAACAGGGTTGCCCAGACTGGTCTCTAACTCCTGGCCTCAAGCAGTGCTCCTGCCTCGACCTCCCAAAGTGTTGAGATTACAGGCATGAGCCATCACACCTACCCTGAGTATAGTTTTATTTAAATTTATGTTTATTGATGTCAAAATCATGGATTAAACAACAACCTTTTGCTATAGACTGAATTTTCATATCCCCCTCAAAGTTTGTATGTCGAAACCTAATCCTCAATGTGCTGGTATTAGGAGGTGTGGCCTTTGGGGGGTGATTAGATCATAAGGGTTGAATCTCATGTATTAGTGTCCTTATAAAAGAGACCCCAGAAAGCTCCCTTGCCCTTTCTGCCCCGTGAGGACACAGCAAGAAGACAGTCAACTATGAACCATGCAGCAGGTCTTCACCAGACACCAAATCTGTTGGCATCTTGATCTTAGACTTCCAGCTTCTAGAACTGTGAAAAATAAATTTCTGTTGTTTATAAGCTCCCAGTCTATGGCATTCTGTTACAGCGTCCCAGATGGACTGAGACACACCTTTGCTTCTCTCTTTACACAAGCCAAAGATCAACTCTGTCCCTTACAGTTAAGATCATTAATTCAAATACTCCACTCTCACTTCTTCACAGTCTGCCTTCTCTTTGAATTGAAAGAGGCCTGCATTCCTGTGATCATTCTATTTTCTACTATCCGTCAGCCCCTTCCTACTCCTACTTTCCTCCCTATCTAACTCAGATCCTTCACACATTGTCACTTATTCACCATGTTGTCCTTCTAACACATCCATGTGGCAAAATCACAACCTCTGATGAAGCCACTGTCCACCTCCATGTGAGCATGTGGGCAGCTGGCCATTGCTGGGGAAAATCACCCCACCAGGCAGACAATGTCACAGCATCAGACAAGCGCCTCAGCTCTGTCTAGGCCCTCAGGCTGCCAAGCAGTATATTTAAGCTACCCAATTCTTTCATTTTCAAACTTGCTATTTCAAACATTTTTCATTTTCCTCAGACCTTCAACACTCCTCACCAATATTTCTCATTCTCTCGAAAGACTATGTCTTCCTCCTTGTGGAGAAAAGAGACACTTTCGTTCAGGAAGTCCCTCCATTTGACAGCATCAATTCTATTCAGACCTCATATAGACTCTCTTCACTTCCATTCTAACAGGAAGGGAGGCGGTAATATTGATTTCTGTTATCTAAGACCTATTTCTTTACCTTTCCTTTAAATTACATGTATTCCTGCCCTCTCAAAGAACCTGCTCTACTGATTATATTTTCTATCCTGTCAATGTCTCTTTCTATACAGGTCTTTTGCATCAACATTTAAACATGCATTAGTCACTCTTATTTCAAAACAAAAGAAATTCCTTCTCTTAACTCACCCATTCACCTCCAGTAGTTAAAACCTTGGTAAGATTATTCATCTACATGGTTTCAATTCACTTTCTGTCTCCTACTCCCTCCTCAATCAACCTACTCCAATTTGACCTACTTCCCACTTCTTTGCGGGAACTTCTCTCCCAAGTTTGTAACAACCTCCCTGAGCTAATTGAAAGAATACTGTTTTGTTTACATCTCACTTAACTTCAACTTTATTTGACATTTTTGATCATTTCCTCCTTCTTGAAATTCTCCTTCTGATTTCTGAGACACCTACTCCCCTAGTATTCCTCCCTCCTTCCTGAACATTCTTTCTCAGTTCAATTTTTCCTCTCTATCTTCTCTGGTTGTGCCTTAAGCATGACACTTTCCAGCAGTTTTCCCTGGGTCCTTCTCTCTTCTCACACTTCAGTACTGAATGACAGAGAAAGGCCAGCTCAACCTGTCCCTAACAAAATTCTCACTTCATCTACCCTTTTAATCCTCCTTCACTTCAGTCTTTCCTGTCTAAATAAATAAAACCACTGTGTACCTGACAACTAAAGCCAGATCTTGGTAAGCATCAACAAATTTTAAAAAATTTTACCTTAAAAATCTCTGAAATCTACCCATCTATATCCATCCAACCTATCTCCTTCACCTTCTTCTCTATCTGGACTGCTGAGCTAACCTCACAAGGGATCTTCCTTTGTTCATTCATGCACATCTACCCTCGTGTTCCAGTTGGAGTCAGAATCTCCCTAAAACCCAAATTTGATCATCTAACTTCTCTGCTTAAAATGCTTCAGTGACTTCTCATTTTCTG
>CAUYRT010032071.1:0-12402 GCA_963574885.1 Lepilemur ruficaudatus | reverse complement strand
TGGCCAACTAAAAATATATAGAAAAAATTAGCCGGGCATGGTGGCGCATGCCTGTAGTCCCAGCCACTTGGGAGGCTGAGGCAGAAGGATTGCTTGAGCCCAGGAGTTTGAGGTTGCTGTGAGCTAGGCTGACGCCACGGCAGTCACTCTAGCCCGGGCAACAGAGTGAGACTCTGTCTCAAAAAAAAAAAAAAAAGCATAAACAAAAAATTAGCCGGGCATCGTGGCACATGCCTATAGTCCCAGCTACTCGGGAAGCTGAGGCAAGAGGATCACTTGAGCCCAGGAGTTTGAGGCTGCGGCGAGTTATGATTGGGGCCATTACACTCCAGCCTGGGCCAGAGTGAGGACCTTATCTCTAAAAAAAAATAAAAAATAAAATAAAATATATTTTAAAAATTTAGCAAAGCTGAATTTCTTTCTTCTTTTTTTAAAGATAAAAATTAAATAGAAATAGAAGGGGAAAAAACTCTTGCCTGCCATACACCAGTTGAGCTTCTTTTGCACCCCATCTTTAAAGACCACTGCCCTAGAGAGTGGACTGAGCAGCAGCAGCTAAAGCCATTCCCTCAGATCCTCTGCGGGGACAGGAAGTGGAAAGAAAGAGGGGCTAGGTTTGGGCAGCGGCCACTTTCAGATATTTTTTAACCCGTGGGAGGCAGCATGCTATTGTGCATTTTCAACTTTGCCTGATCATAAGGATTACAGAGCGCACTTGTTAACGAAAGAGATTCCCAGACGTACTGAATCAGAATCTCCCAGGAGTGCCTGAGAACCTGCATTTTTAACAAACACTCCCAGAGAGTCTCGTCAATGGGCAAGTTTGGTAGGTACACAAAAAGAGAGTAAACATGAGCTTTGGAGTCAGGCCCGGTTACGTGACAACTCACTTTTTAGCAATTATGTGGCTTCGAGCAAGTCACTTGATCTCCCTGTATCTCCTTCCCTTATTTAGAAAAGGGGGCGAGGACTACAGCGGCGCAGTCGGTTAGCGTGCAGTGCTTACCCAGAAATGGGGGCAAATCACGCCTCCCTGACAGGGTAGCGTGAGGATTAAATGAGAGGGCGCAACCTTGGGCACAAAGCCACTCAAAGATGAGTGGTCATCCTCATTACGGGCAGGGTTCTGGGAGAAGACATGAAGCTTAAATTCCCCAACCACAAAGACATTCCTTCCTGAGGTTGAGATACAGGTACAGCACCTCAGTTCTCTTGTTCGTTCGGTATCTGTTCCTCACTTTTCTGGTAGCAGCGCCTGCATTTTCCTGCAGGATCACCATCACCTCCCATTCGTCGCTGATGTGGTTGGGAAGGATCGATTTGACGCTGCCTTCCGTATCCTGGGGCGGAGTGACCCAGGCTCAGCCAGTCAGCAGGCTCCATTCTTGGTTGCCATCGTGATTGGTTCAGATGAGGACCAGGACCCGAACTGATCCAATGAGATTCAATCTTGGGGCGGACCCTAGAGCGGGCGCCGGCAGCCATCTTGCCACAAGGAGGGCGAGGAGAGTGAAGCTTCGGTGAAGAGCGGCTTGTGCTGCCACGGGGGGTAGAAAAGCAAAAATGTGAAGAGGGTCGGACCAAGTCTGAAAGATATTTTTAAGCCCTGAAATGTAGACATGCTGCAGCAGTATTATCTCAGGACTTCTCAGTTACACAAGCTAATAAAATTTTTTGCCGAAGACAGTTTGAGTTAGATATTTCTGTTACTTGCATCGAAATGAGTCTTAACAATGATAATCTTAGATCATTTCTTCTGTTTTCGTCTCCAGCTTACTGTGAGGACATGCAAGCCCCTGTTCTTGTCTGATACATTTCCTAACTTCATTAGGAAGAAGCAATCCCATGGCCTAGCATTTAGACTTGCTGGATACTGGGCATTGCTGAGGCATTATCCCTCTCTGGGAACGAGAAAATTCAAATCCACTCCATATAAATGGATTCTTTTTCCCTCAGAGTGGGAAGGAGCTGATATTTAGGTAGGTCTCTGTTTTTGTTCTCTGGACTCTGAGAAAGGTTGCCATCAAAGGGCAACACAACAATTCAAACCTGTTGGATATGAAAATGACAAGTTTGGCTGGTATGCAATACCGTGCAGCTGAGATGAGTATTCTCAATTAATGGGCAAACGTTACGCAATTGTCTCTTTCAAGTACAGAGCGTTAATGTATCATACACAATCAGAAGGCGTTGTACATTGGAATATAACTCATTGGCCAATGCCATTTCTTTACCCCTAGAAATAAAATAGTCTGTTGTCTATGAAAACAGTAATTTGAGTCTTTTAATTTTGCAGCTATAGACCAGGTAAGGGGTTTCAATTTGGGAAGAATGCAAATGGAATTGGGAATGGGAATTCCTGTTGGAATTCGTCATTAAGGCGAAACCAGTGGTTAGTAGAATGAAGGGTTTGGTGGGAGGGTGAGATGGAAGGTGGAATTTGACCCCTCCTGCCTCCCACCAGGAGTCACAGTAAAGGAATTTAGGCAAATCTGGCTGAGGCAGCATCTGGCCCCGTGAGGGACATCCCAGAATGGACATGTCCCTGTGTGACTGCCTAGTGAATACCAAATGGATTGGGTCATTTTATTCAAACCTGGAGGACTTGGCCACCCAAGCACATGCTCTGTGGATGAACTCACTTTTGCTTTAGTCCCGCAAGGCTGCTGAAGTCTGAGCAGCTCAGACAGCAAGGGACAGAGGAGAAGAGAACAGAGGGCAGGTGATCAGAGAAATCTAAGGAAGGGGATTGAATTACTGTCAGATCAGAGTGTGAGAGACTCCAGGACAGATTGATGGGAAAGTCTAACCGGCTGGCAGGGAGCTGAGAACGGTCACAGTTTGCTGTGGTGAGCCATCGGCCTTGTGTATGCACACAGAGCACAGGCTAACTAGGCAGGAGGAAATCTTAACATTTACCAAAATACTTAGCAGCACACAAGACCGCACAACTGGAAAACAAAGCATGCCTTTTGGACTCCAATTCACCTGAACCAAAGAAATATCTACAGTGTTCCCCAGTTTCTTGTTTCACAGGGCATATCTCAACCAGTCTTTCCACAAACATGTATTACGAGCCTTCTTAACGTCAGGCACTGTGTTAGGTGCTGGAGATATGGAGGAAATGTATTCGGTACTCTCCTGTAAGGAGTTCACCATCTAGTAAGCAATTACAAAAAAGGAAAAAAACACAGTAGGAGCTGGGATGACAAAGAGCACAAGAGTGCACAAAATAGACAGAAGTCCCAGTGAGTTTACCTTCTAGTGGTGGTCAGAGAAAGGCTTTCTGAGGAGATATTTCAACACAGACCTGAACGCTGTAAAGGAGTGTACCTGTTCAGTATCTGGGATTATGTCTGTAGGTTTAGCATAATCATTGTTTCTGCTGCCCTTAAAGAGATTGCAAAACATTACACAAGCACATGCATGTGCACAAGCACACACAGAGACCTTACTTATGAATACCTGCCCTTACTTATGAATATAATACCTCTGCCAAACTACCTAAAGGGTGTATCCACTGGTGACATTTCAGGTAACAATAATAGGTTTGAATAGACCGAAAGATGTATGGTCTCCTGCTCTGAACTTCAGTGACCAAGGACACAGCAGACATTTGCTAAGCCTCTGGCTCAGATTGGTGGATACATCCCTGGTCATGGGAGCTTTATTCTTATTCCATATGAAGCTAAATGGTCCATAAAATTAAAGTCCTGACTTGTTAATATCATATTCTACCAACCAGATTAACCAACACACTGAAAAAGAAAGACAACCATAATGGAAAAATATATACAGAGAACATACACAGAGAGGACAAACATTAAATTATTACTAGGTCTGAATGACCATGGGGGACATTGTTACCCTGGTGAGGTCATGAATCTCTGAGTGGGTGGGATGAGAGGAAACCATCAGGTGGGCATAATGGAAGATGCTGCATTTGAAGGGTGATTTTTGTGATTGAAGACAAACTTCTGAGCTGTAGATCATGACTCACATGATCTGGTGCCTACCTTTTAGGCACAGTTCCTGGAAGAGTGCCTGCTGCATGCTAGATGCTCAATAACTATGTATTGAATGCCTTGTGAATTGAACAACTGAGTGCTCTTTAATGAAGTTTTTTTATTTCGTTTAATTTTATAAAAAGGTAATATGTTGACATAGTTTAGCATTTTGGTGTAAAATGATGTTGCAAAGACTTGGTCTCACTCCATTCCCATCCAGTTCTCAGCAACCTCCCCCCATAACCATTTTTATTAGTTTCTTACTTATCTTTCCAGATTTTGCTTATGTAAATGAAATGCAAACATATTTTTATTTTATTAGGCAAAAGATAACATACTATACTCTTCCATAGTAACCTTACTTTTTCACTTAATGATGGAACTTGGAGAGTCTTCTGTATTCAACTTGGAGATTGTCTTCCATTCTTTTTACAGTTCCAGTCAATTCCATTGTATGGATGTCCCATAATTTATTTTCCTTTTTGTTTTTTTAAGACAGAGTCTCACTCTGTCACCCAGGCTAGAGTGCCGTGGCGTCAGCCTAGCTCACAGCAATCTCAAACTCCTGGGCTCAAGTGATCCTCCTGTCTCAGCCTCCCAAGTAGCTGGGACTACAGGTGCGCACCACCACCCCCAGCTTAATTTTTTCTATTTTTAATAGAAATGAGGTCTCACTGTTGCTCAAGCTGGGCTCAAACTCCTGACCTCAAGTAATCCTCCTATCTCAGCCTCCCAGATTGCTAGGATTACAGGCATAAGCCACCTCACCCACCTGGATGTCCCATAATTTATTAATCTAGTCCATATAGATGAACATTTGTGCTGTTTCCAATTCTTGTTGTTAAAAAACAAAAGCACTATATACCATAAGATAGGATAAATTTCTAAAAACAGAATTGGTGTGTCAAAGAGCCCATGGCATGGTAATGATGTATATATATACATTATACATATATATCATGTGTATATATGTAAAATATACATATGTATAATGTATATGTGTGTATATATATGCAAATTGCCTTCGAAAGGGATTATACAAATTTATATCCTCACTAGCAATGTATAAGAATGCCTGGCCAGGCCCAGTGGCTCACACCTGTAATCCTAGCACTTTGGGAGGCTAAGGCAGGAAGATCACTTGAGGCCAGGAGACCTCAAGACCAGCCTGAGCAACATAACAAGACCTAGTCTCTACAAAAATACAGAAAGCAGCCGGTCTGACATGTCACTTGCAAAAAAAGAAAATAAATTTAAAATATGTAATAATTAATAAAAATTTAAAAAGTTAAATTAATATATTAAATATATATATATATAAAGAAAGAAAGAAAGAAAGCAGCCAGGCATGGTGGCACACACCTGTAGTCCCAGCTACTTGGGGGCTGAGGCAGGAGGATCGCTTGAGCCGGGGAGTCTGAGGTTGCTGTGAGCTATGATGATGCCGCTGCACTCTAGCCCAGGCAATAGAGCAAAACTCTGTCTCAAAAAAAAGAATTCCAGCTTCCCCACAACTTTGCCAATAGTTTTATCAAACTTGAAGTTTTGCTAATCATAGATTTAAAAATATCTCAGTGTGGTTGTTTTGTATTTCTCTCGTTAAGCAGAGCAACTCTGCTTCTATGAATGGAGTATTCATACCTTTCTTATATTTCTATCAGGTTAGTCGTCTCTTGATACTTGGCTCGTAGGAGCACATTATATATAGAAAGATTAGCCTTTTCTTTGTAATGTGAGTTGCAAACACTTTTTTCCAGTGATGTGTTGGTAAATGTCTCTCTGGGGAATTGCTCTCCGGGGAAATTAAGTCCTGGTTTATAGCATATGCCAATTTCCACGGTGAAATAACCCCACCATGACCAATCTCAAGCTACCAACATGACACTAAATGTGGAGTTGGGGAGAAATGTGCAGCAGCACACAACTATAAATATCTCCAGCCGGGCTCAGTGGCTCACGCCTGTAATCCTAGTACTGTGGGAGGCCGAGGCGGGTGGATCACTCAAGGTCAGGAGTTCGAAACCAGCCTGAGCAAGAGAGAGACCCCGTCTCTACTAAAAATAGAAAGAAATTAATTGGCCAACTAAAAATGTATATAGAAAAAATTAGCTGGGCATGGTGCATGCCTGTAGTCCCAGCTACTCGGGAGGCTGAGGCAGAAGGATCGCTTGAGCCCAGGAGTTTGAGGTTGCTGTGAGCTAAGCTGCCACCACGGCACTCTAACCCAGGCAACAAAGTGAGACTCTGTCTCAATAAATAAATAAATAAATAAATAGCTCCACGATACAAACACAAAAGATGTCAATAACCTGAAGAGCATGGATGAGAGTAAAATGTAGTTACAGAATTAGGAAGTTATGAGTTTTGAGAATCTACTCAGTGTGTTTGTAACATACTTTATTTAAAGTTTATATGATTTAATTTTAATAATGGCTGTGTTTGACAACCAGCTTGCAAAATTCCTGAAAATGTGACAATCAGCTTACATGAGCCAGCGGTGGCCAGTTCCAGCACACCATCATTTTTTCCCAGTTTGTTGTTTGCCTTTTGACTTTCTTTTAAGTTATGTTTTTTGAGTCAGGTGCAGTGGCTCATGTCTGTAATTCTAGCACTTTGGGAGGCCAAGGTGGGAGGATCGCTTGCAGCCAGGAGTTTGAGACCAGCCTGGGCAACATAGCAAGACCCCGTCTCTACAAAAAAAAATTTTTAAATAGCCAGGCATGGAAAGCTGAGGCAGGAAGATTGTTTGAGCCAAGGAGTTTAGGGTTACAGTGAGCTATGATTGCACCACTACATTCCAGCCTGGGTGATAAAGAGAGACCTTCTCTCTTAAAAAATAAATAAATAAATAAATAAAATTTAAAAATAAATGATGTTTTTCACCATACAATCGCTTTAATTTTTGATGTAGTTCCATTTATCAATCATATTTGTTATGGGTTCAGAATTTTGAATAATGATTAGGAAGAACTTCCCAATTCCAATATTATAAAAGAGTCCTCCCGTGTTTACTTCTACTACTTTTATGATTTCATTTTTACATTTAAATATTTAATCCATTTAGATCATATCTTGTTGTATGGTGGAAAATGGGGCTCCTGCTTTCATTTCTTTTCCCGAGGCCTATCCAGTTATCCCACACCAGTTGTTGAACAGTCCATCTTTTCCCACTAATTTGTAAAGCCATCTTAAAGTGATGTAGCTTTTTCAAAAATGTAATGGTCATGGTATTTATCACTATTTGAAAGATAAATTTAAATTATTCTTGTAGTTTAGAAATAGCATCCCTGTGCCTGGCTCATTTGATTCTTTTTTTTTTTTTTTTTAAAGAGATTCAGTCTTGCTATGTCTTGTCTCAGCTGGACTCAAACTCCTGGCTCAAGCAATCCTCTTGACACAGCCTCCTGAGTAGCTGCCACTATAGGCACACACCCCCACACCCAGCTTCATTTGATTCTTTAATCTATTATAGCAGGTTTGATAGATTGTATTAAATAATAGCTATAATACTTTTATGCCCAGCACACTGGCCCATCCTCTACCTCTTGAATCCCTGGGAATTCTCCTTCCCAGGGATGCAACCCTAGAGAGGAAGTCAGTTGTGGTACACTGGCCCGACTATAGGGCTGTACATGGCCTACGCTGGCCAACTGAAAAATTCCTCCACACAGTGATTAGATAGGGGTTGAATATCAGACCTGAGAAATGCAATCAATATTCTCTTCCTTGAGAGAAAGAAAAAAATTCTGTTAGAATTGTTAAACTGGGAGATAAGTTTTTTATATGACATTTTTATTGACTTGACTTCTCAATAAAGTCAAGATTTTTTTTTTTTTTTTTGAGACAGAGTCTCATTCAGTTGCCCAGGCTAAAGTGCCGTGGCATCAGCCTAGCTCACAGCAACCTCAAACTCCTGGGCTCAAGTGATCCTCCTGCCTCAGACTCCAGTAGCTGAGACTACAGATGTGTGTCACCACGCCCAGCTGATTTTTTCTATTTTTAGTGGAGATGGAGTCTCCTTTTTGCTCAGGCTGGTCTCAAACTCCTGACCTCAAGCGATCCTCCCGCCTGGGCCTCCCAGAATGCTAGGATTACAGTGGTCAAGATCTTCTTAGCTGACACACACATTAAAGCTGTCTAAGAGTAAAGCTAAAAAAAAAAACAAGCAGAGCCAAGAAATAGAGAGCCAGAAAGTTCTGATGGTACCCTTTCAGTCTGTGAATCCAGCCTGGCCCTAAAGCTGATGCCTCTTAGACATTAAGAATGAAAGTCTATACATTCCTTTTTTGTTTTGTTTTGCTTTTTACCTTATCTAGTTCAATATGGCTTCTTGTAAGTTGCAATCACAGTTTTAACTCTCTTTAATATCTAAAGAGAAGGAAAGAAGATTAATAGGAAAAAATGAAGGGGAAAAAACTCTTCTTCTTACATTACAGAAGAAGAAACAGAAGCTGGGAGAAGTTAAATCCAATCACGGTGAAATGTATTTCCCACTCTTACCTCTTATTAGCGCTTTCTGGTACCCATTCTTCTAGCACTGGCAGCTCCCCACTTTGTACATTGCATCCTAAAGAAGATTCTCTGATGTTGACTAGGTACAAAGGCTACATAAAGGTATGGAAGCTGTCTATTATCCTCTAAAGTAGCCAAGATCCTAAGCTATATGTATTCTATTCCTACTCAACAGCTTTTCTTTTCCTGTAACAAGGTGAAAATCCCCCTGACCTAACTTCACAATATGATCAAGGTCATGGCCTTATCCCTGGAGTCTTTGGTTTGGAAGGTGTAAAAGGTTATTATCCAATGAAGTCACAGCTCAAACCAGTCCCAGAGATTCCTTTCAGATTGGGAGGAGAAATTTGGTTTTCTAGAGCTCCTTTTGATTTGGAATTTCCTCATACTGGCCATTTGGATTCTCTTGTACCTAAAAAACAGAAAAATATTCTGATTTGGGACCAGACCTCTAAAAATTTTCTTTCCTGTGAAACAGCTAACATTTAGAGTTTCATATTTAGAACTTCTTGTTCTTTTAGCCTGAAGTATAGACTTCTGTTAAAATGCAAATAGCCCCTGAGAAGGTTTACACTCAAGTATCACTGGTCATGTCCACCTTAATGTGAATCCATTTAGCAGATTTTTTTCCTTGGAGCATATTGTCACAGAGAAGTAGGAGGCAAAGGAAGATAAGTAGAAGAAAATTTAGTGGAGAGGCAGGGGTTCTACTGATGAGGTAAAGAGTACACAAGGATTTCCCCAAGTCACTTCTGAGACATAGCTGAAACCACAGTCAGGGTTGAAACAAGCTGATACGAAAAATGCCATTAGGAATAAAGTGAATTAGACAGATTTTCTGAACCATGAAGGGAGGCTCTAGTTTAGCATCAGAACCGGCTATCTCATTCTTTTTACATATTCTTCTACTTGGTCATTTTGGGCATTGCTCAAGACCCTTCACAAGCTGGAATTAATTTGCAGCCAGAAATTAGACCCAACCATTCCTAGCATGTAATCGCAGCTGTCCCATGCTGTCAGCAAGCACCAGCTCCCTGAGCAATTTACTACCTGGACAGAACTTCATTGCACAAGCTTATCTGTTCTCAACTGTTATTCAATATCCTAGATCCCTCATCTATAAAATTTTAGTTCTCCAACCAAGTTCCTATTCCAAGTTTTTTGACAGTGGCTAAGAGTGTCTTTGTTCCTACAGTTACATTGTGATTGCACACATCTTCGTTTAGGTTACATGCCAAGGCCTCTGGTGCCCTTTGTTGAAAGTTCAAGTGAAGGAAAAACTATGTTGAGGAGGAAGATGTCAGCAAGATGGCAGTCTAGGAAGCTCCAAGTTTTCATTCCCCCACAAAAACATATGAATTAAAAAAAGCAGAAACTATTTGAACCAAACTTATCTTCAGAATGTAGGAAACTTTTGTGGCATTATTTATTACTCACCCTTACTCCACCATTCCCCAACATGGCAGTGGTTTTGGTCTTGAAGTGGCAGCAGCCTGGCTCCTAGTACCCTCCCTTGAACCAGAAGGAGCAGGACAGACCTTGTTTGCAAATTATTGTGTATGTATGTTCTAAACTGTCTGGCAGATACCTCAAAAACTAAAACAAGGAGTTCTGTCTTGTTTTGCCTAACTCAGAACTCAGGTGGGGCCAAGCATGGTGGCGCATGCCTGTAATCCTAGCATTCTAAGAGGCCGAGGTGAGAAGATCACTTGAGCACATGAGTTAGAGGTTGTTGTGAGCTAGGCTGACACCACGGCACTCTACTCAGAGCAACAGAGTAGAGAGATTCTGTCTCAAAAAAAACACAAAGAACTCAGGTGGGAAAAGTGGTAGGCACTACATTAGTTTTATTAAAAACCTGCAAGGTAACTACAGAATCACAGACTCCTTGACAAAAAATTACAGGTGAAGACACATAACAGGCCATCTAAAGCTCAGAGGAGAAGCTGCAGTGTGACTGGAAAATTAGAACATTCAAAAATAGCAGCCTGGTACAGAGGCTCACCTGTGTAATCTCAGCACTTTGGGAGCACTTTGGCAGGAGGATGGCTTGAGCCCAGGCATTCAAGACCAGCTTAGGCAATGTAGTAAAACCCTGTCTCTACAAAAAAAAAAAAAAAATTTAAAAATTAGACAGGCTTACATAGTCAAGGGCTCTAAAAGAGAAGAAGAATAAAAAAAATTAGACAGGCGCAGTGGCATATGCCTATAGTCCTAGCTACTCAGGAAGCTGAGGCAGGAAGATCACTTGAGCCCAGGAGTTCAAGGCTATAGTAAGCTATGATTGTACCACTACACTCCAGCCTGGGCAACAGAGGGAGAACCTATCTCAAATTAATTAATTAAAAATTTTTTTAAATAAATAATAAAAATAAATAAACAAAACTAGCCACATATAAGGGGAATTTAGGAAGCCATGTGCATTCCTATGCAAGATTCCTGCTCAGAAAAGATTTAAGAATACACATAGATGGGACATACCTTAAAATTATCAAGGCCATATACAATCTACCCACAGCCAATATCATACTGAATGGGGAAAAATTGAAACCATTCCCACCTAGAACTGGAACCAGACAAGGTTGCCCACTATCCCCACTTCTATTCAACAGAGTGCTAGAAGTCCTTGCTGGAGCAATCAGACAAAAGAGGAGAATTAAGGGTGCCAAATGGGGGCAGAAGAGACCAAACTCTCACTATTTGCTGATGATATGACATTATATCTAGAAAACTCCAAGGATTCAACCAAGAGACTCCTGGAATTTAAAAATGAATTCAGTAAAGTCTCAGGATACAAAATCAATACACACAAATCAGAGACATTCTTATAAGCCAATAACATTCAAGCTGAAATTCAAATCAAAAACACAGTACCTTTTACAATAGCCTCAAATAAAATTAAATATCTAGGAATATATTTAATGAAAGAGGTGAGAGACACATACAGGGAGAACTACAAAACACTAAGAAAAGAAATTGTAGAAGATGTAAACAGATGGAAAAATGTACCTTGCTCATGGATTGGTAGAATCAACATCATTAAAATGTCCATACTACCTAAAGGGATCTACAGAATTAATTCAATCCCTATCAAAGTACCAGCATCATTCTTTACAAATCTAGAAAAAATAATTCTACACTTTGTAGGGAACCAGAGAAGACCTCCTATAGCCAAAGCAATCTTAAGCAAAAAGAACAAACTGAGAGGTATCGGTCTCCCAGACCTCAAGCTGTACTACAAGGCTATAGTAACCTAAACAGCATGGTACTAGCACAAGAATAGAGACATAGACCTTTGGAACAGGATTGAGAATCCAGAGATGAAACATCTGCATATTTTCATCTAATCTTTGACAAAGCAGACAAAAATATACCCTGGGGAAAATAATCTCTTTTCAATAAATGGTGCTGGGAAAACTGGATAACTACATGCAGAAGATTGAAACTGGATCCCCATTGCTCCCCTCTTACAAAACTCAATTCATGATGGATAACAGACTTAAACCTAAGGCATGAAACCTTAAGAATCCTAGAAGAAAATGTAGGGAAGACTCTTTCAGACATCGGCCTAGGCAAAGAATTTATGGAAGACCCCCAACACAGTCACAGCATTAAAAAAAATAAATAAATAAGGCCGGGTGCGGTGGCTCACGCCTGTAATCCTAGCACTCTGGGAGGCCGAGGGGGGTGGATTGCTCAAGGTCAGGAGTTCGAAACCAGCCTGAACAAGAGCGAGACCCCGTCTCTACTAATAATAGAAAGAAATTAATTGGCCAACCAAATATATATAGAAAAAATTAGCCGGGCATGGTGGCGCATGCCTGTAGTCCCAGCTACTCGGGAGGCTGAGGCAGAAGGATCGCTTGAGCCCAGGAGTTTGAGG
>CAUYRT010032069.1:0-10724 GCA_963574885.1 Lepilemur ruficaudatus | reverse complement strand
AGGTATCCCTCCTTCTGACCCTCGTCCGATGTATACTTGTCTGCTTGCTTAATTCTCCCGCTTTCTTCTAAAATCTGTCTTTTTTGCGGAGACACTCTGGCTGGCGGCTTTACTCGTCCGCCATCTTTAATTCTCTCCTTGAATGTTTCTTATAAAATTTTTCTATATAATGGTTTCATAATTTTAGGTGAATAGTCACACAGTTGTGTTTTTCTCCCTAAGCAATTTATATTTTCATTAGAAAACTTTCTGAATATTATCTTAACAGAATTTATTATATTCTAATGTTTATTTCTCATATAGTGAGCTTTGAAAATTATCACATATTAAAAAAATTGCCATGATATTTTCTAAAATTACATTATCGCTAGAGATCAGTTTCATGGGCATTTACATTAAAAAATAAAACCTTTGCCAATAAGGTTATCATTATTATATAGATAATTATGATCAAATTAGAAAATTGTTCACCGGAATTGGTGAAACAGGTTTAGAGGAACTTTTATTTATAAATATAGACGCATCACACTCCAGTAAGTGTGGAACATCTTAATTGGAAGTTAGTTGAAATAATACACATTTGTTTTTTAATGTGTATTTTCAAAAGACCTATAAGATTTTTAAAAATCAGCTAAATTAAAATAATGTTGCTATTATACTTGATTTGCTAAATTCTTCTTAAGAAGCTTATTAGAACAAGTGATGCAAAATTATACTCAAATTACTACCATGACTTTAACAATATAGAAAATGGATATACTTTTCTTCATGCAGCATTTTACTTTTCAAATTCTATTTATATTGGTATGTTATTTTTAACAAATTCCAGTTGGAAAAAAGACACCTCTTCTTTTGTTCAAGAAGGGTGTAATACTATATAAGGGAGGATGTGTGTAGGTTATATGCAAATACTATGACATTTATAATATATATGGGATTTGATTCTGGTATCCATGAGGGTCCTGGAGCCAGTCTGCTGAGGATACTCAGAGACTACCATACGTAGTACACAATTTAAATTATACACAAAGAGAAAAAACTGCACAAAGAGAAAAAACTGAGAACAAATTTCTTACTTGTTCTTATCTTCCAGTTGGTAGAAAGCTGTCTACCAGCAACCTAATTTTCTTTCTAACTGTAATCAGTTTATTATTAATATATATCATTCCAGAGATAATCTATGCTTAACACACCTATAAATATATACATGTTCTATTTTTCACACAAAGAGCATATAATATGATTTCCCATTTTTTCTTGCTAAACAACTTACATTGGAGATGGTTCAGTTTCAAAACATAATAGAGTGGTACTTTTTAGTGGCTGTTTATTAGTCTATGAAATGTACCAAAATATATTTAACCAGTCTCCTACCAATGGGTTGTCTCCAGTCTTTTGCTGAAATAGTCTTTTGATTAAGCTTAATGAATAGTTTTGTACCTACAATGCTAAGCACATGCTGGAGCATTTCTAAATGACAAATTTGTAGATATAGGATTGTTGGGACAAAGGGACTATGTCTTTTAAAATTTGGTGGACACTGACAGATTGCTTTCATAAATGTAGCAGTAGTTTCATATCAACAAAGAGGATAAGGACCTGTTTATCCCTAACCTCAGTAAAACATTACTAAACTTTTGATTTTTGGAATTCTAATTTAATAAAGTAATAAATAAGACAAAAATGGTACTTTATAGTTTTATAGTTTTATTTAGAATTTCTTTTGTTGTTAGTGAAGTTCAACATCTTCTAAATGTTTAAGAGCCATTTCTATTATATTATGAATCATCTGTTCATATCCTCTACTTTTTTCTATTGGTCCGTTAGTCTTAGTAGGAATGCATTTTATATTAATGGCTAACGACAGATTGCTGCAAATATTTTTTTCTGTTTGTCTTTTGCCATTCAAATTCTACATGTATTTCAATTTGTTAATCTTTTTCTCCTTTGGCTCTTGGATTTTCTGTCATACTTAGAAAGGCCTTTTACACCTTAAGATTAAAGACAAAAAATTTTTTCCTTGGTGTTTGCTAATGTTTCATGGCATTTTCCCCCCTACTTCCCTTAAAATAGATTTCAATCATTGCCCCATCTGATATTTACTTGGATATAAGGAGTAAGATAGGGATGAAATAGCATTTCCTCATATGGCTATCCTGTTAATATGGCATTATTTATTGAATAATAAATTTAGACAGTAATCCCTCTTTATTTCTGGAATGGAATGATACTTATAATATCACAACTCAAAGACCTTAATGAATTTGCCTGTATTTATAGATTCTTTCTTTTTTCTGTTTCATTGAGCATCCCTTGAATGCTTTTGTACTATCATACTACCATAATTGCTCGCTGTCTTTTTTTTCAGGATTTTCCTATGTACTTTTTGTATGAGAATTTTAGAATCAGCTTGCCTTTCTGTAAGAAAAATCTTACTTTATTTTAACTGCAATCACAATAAACACTGAAGGAGAATTGACATTGTTGCAACACTGAGTCTTCCTGTCCAGTAATAGGATCTGTCTTCCTAGCTATTAAGGTCTTATGCTGTGTCTCTCGGTAGTGTTTAAAATCTCTTTATATAGAGTTTTAATATTTAGATTAAGTTTATTTCTAGATATTTTATCTTTTTGATGTTATTTTGAGTGCATGTCTTACCCTGTAGTATGTCTTCTAACCTGTTTTATCTAGTTTTTGAATTGGTTTTGAACTTTTTGAACTCAGTCACCTTTGTAAATTTTCATATGCTTTGTAGTATGGCTGTTTTCCAGTGGGTTCTTTTAGATTTTCCAGGTTTATAACATCTAATCTTCAAAAAATGTAGATGTTACCTCCTCCTTTGTATGGTTTATAGTAAATTCACTTTTTATTTCTTTCTTTTGTTTAATTGCATTGATTAGCATTGTTGAGAACAAAGTTAAGTAGTGCTGATGGTTAACCACCTAGTCTTGTCCTTGACTTAATAGAAATTATCTTACTGCTTTTTTACTTTTCTAGAAAGCAATTCATATGCTTTTATATCTATTTGCACATAATTAAGAAGTCTGTTTTGATTTGTGCTTTTATTCCCACATTTGTGATTTCTTTCTGTTTTCTGTACTAATTACTAGCTACTTGCATGCGAAGAACCACCTACTAAAACTGAAAGTTCAGGTTTACTGGAGATAGCAGCTGCTAGGTTTGGCTCTCATAGGTATGATTTTATTTTATTTTCGGCATCTGGAGATTTGTCACACTTTCTTATCAGCTCAGCAATGCACTGAAAAGTGTTCCAGCTGTTTTATCTTCATTTGCAGGTGTTTTGTGGTCAATGGCTTTCAGGATATCTAGTCTCCATATGCTAGCAATGGAAGTCCTGCATGTCTTTTGAAAGGTTATCAGTATTTGTTTTTCAGGAAGTGCTTTTTTTTTAAAGCTTCTTTCACTCCTTTCTATCTTACTACACTGCTCTCTTCCATCCTTCTTCCTATTTATTATTATTTTCACCTAGTAAATGTTGGCTTTTGTTTTGTAAACACAATTTGCTCTTTAAATTGATTGTATTTGAAACATAATTAGAGAAGCTCAGAAAGCACAATGCTTCACCAAGTACATAATGTGAATAAATGGAAGTTGTCTTTTGAAAGAATCCACAAGAAATTGTCAATGACAACATCAGATTCTAGGATGCTGTAGGGCAAGGGATGTGGATGCCTAGTTCACTGCTGAATCCTCCAACTCTGTGTGAACTTGGACAAGTTACTTACTCTCTCTGAGCCTCAGTTTCCTCTCACAAAATGGGGATAAAGTTAAAAAGTAACTCATAGAGTTAATTTCATGTCAAGATTGTTTCATATAAAAAAACACACAAAACATTCTTATCTTAGTAAGCTTTCAATAAATAATAGTTTAAATAATATCCTAATTGTCTAGCAGAATGCGTGGCACATGGTAGTTACTAAATATATTTAGAAATTGAATGTCAAATGATTGAATTTAGCATAATATACACAATTATTTTTAATTAGTGATCTATTATCATTATGCTGATTCTTCCTCTCAATGCATGTTACACCCTTTTTATCCTTGTATTCCAGCAACACATACCCCTGGACTTGTATTATTATTATTATTTTTGGTAAGAAAAATGAAATCTCTAATTTGTTTAAGCCACTGTTTGGTGATATTTTCTATTAATGGCAGTTAAACCCAATCCTTAACAGATACAGAGTTTGGATCAGAAGTGTCTGCCCAACCATAGCAGATCATTCTTCTCCACTTCCTCTCTCTCCCCATCCCAAACAAACCCAAGTTACCAACAATTTATTGTAATTTTCAAAATAACTAGAGGAGTTAGAATTTTCCTAACACAAAGAATTGATAAACGTTTGAGGTGAAGGATATCCCAATTACCCTGATTTGATCGTTACATGCTGTATGGTTATATCAAAATATTATTCGTACCCCATAAATGTGTACAACTATTTTGTGTTCATTCATTTTTGTGTATTATTTTATTCTATTCATATTCTAAAGTAACAGGAATCATGTATTTCTTCAAACATATGAATGCACTGTTCTTTTTCACATGGACTTAAGTGTGATTGGCCCAAGATTCACCAAAACACAGTATTTGCCAACAGGTGAATGAATGTTCTGCTGGGGCTCGGAAAATGACACCCCAAAGTGTGGCATGTTGGCATGCTGAGCACTTTGCATTGAAGAAAATTCAAAGGCCTTAGAAGCTGCCTCAGAATCAAGGTCTCTCTGATCTTCCTTTGTTTCTCTCTGCAAGCACAGGGAGGGGCTCTCTCTGAAGTTTTCTTATCTGATTGGGGGAAGGTCTTCAAAAAGAATCACAATTGCCTTTAATCCCCTGTCTGAAATTTGATTAACCAGGGAAGATTAATCACTGAAGAAGAAATCAAAGGTCATTACCATGCCCACCTGGATAGAATTTTCATCTATTTTGAGAGCTGTTACTTGAGAGATTTTATCTGTATAATAAGACAACCTTTGTTCACAATGCAGTTCCGCCCCTCACCTTCCCATAACTTGCCAATACCTCCCTGGAACCCAGAGGAACTTTATCCCAGGCCATTGTCTATGCCTCCTCACGTCCTTGCATCTCCCCTAAAAATCACTTACTCTTCCTCTAAATTTGCCTACATCCCCCACTTCCCTCTCCCCTGTGAGGAAGGTATTTAAAATTCAATCATCCGACCCTTCTTTGAGTTTCATACTTTGTGTGAGTCCCATGAGCTTGCATGTTAATGAATTTGTATGCCTTTTCTCCTTTAAGCTGTCTTTTGTCAGTTCATTTCAGCAGACTCAATTACTGAGGCTTCATAAGGAAAGCTTAAACGTTCCTACAGTTCTTTTGACAGGGAGGCAAAGATACTTTAAACTTTCAACATAGGATCTTGAAGTCCATGGCAAGACAACCTAAAAACCAGGGTTTATGGATGGAGAAAAGAGTTTTCAAAATTCAACTACTTTCCTTTTACATATCAAAAGTGAAGTTTAACAGAGTGGATCAAATAGTTTTACTACATACCACACAGAAAGGGAGAAATTTGAATATGAAATATGGAAAGTTCCTGCCCAGGGAGGGAACAAAGGGAGAGCTGGAGGGAGAAGGAGGAGGCAGGACAAATAGGGTCAGGGGTTGGGGAGAGGCTAAGGTGATGTCACTATACTTGAATTCTCTCCACTTCCCCTTCCCCATTCTCTTCTGTTTCTGGTCCAAAGTCCATTAGTGTTGTGGTGGAGTGAGGAACCACAAGGTGAAAGAAGTTCTGATAGAAGCCCCAGAATGCTCAAGAGCTCTCTCTTTCCACTGTCATCAGAATGGGGCGGGCTCAGGAGAGCAGCAAGTGGGCTTTGGAACGGAAGATGGGCAGAAGCTCCCATGGTGAGCTGGTTTAGGGTGCTCACTGGAACATCTGTTAAGGGTCACTCTAGTGAGACGCTAACTACTGCCCAAGCTGGGATGGAAAGGAATTTGTGACCAGAGTTTAGAAAACCCAAGTCCCCATTTATTTCTTTAGATTCCTAGAAGTGGAATTTCTGGGTCAAAAGATGAATATTTTAAGAGCATTTGATGTATGGTGTCAAATCGCTTTTCAAAAAGCAATTCCGGTAGTATTTGAAATTATACTTCACTCTATGTTTACAGGTATCAGGCATCATTTTTTGAAGTCTTTGCCAATTTGATAGGTATTGTTTTAATTTGTAATTCTATAACTGCTAAAGTTGAATAGTTTTTCTGTTTCTCTAGATACTTGTGTTTCCTCTTTTATGAAGTTTCTTTTCTTTTTCTTTTTAGAGACAGGGTCTTGTTCTGTTGCTCAGGCTGAACTGCAGTGGTGCAATCATAGCCTCACTGTAACCTTAAATTCAAGTGATTCTCCAACATCAGTCTCCCAAGTAGCTGAAGCTGGGACTACTAGGTGCTTATCACCATGCCTTGCTGATTTTTAATCAGGTTTTGAAGAGATGAGGTCTCGCTATATTGCTCAGGCTCGTCTTGAACTCTTGGTCTCAAGTGATCCTCCTACCTCGGCCTCCCAAAGTACTGAGACTACAGGTGTGAGCCACTGTGCCTGGCTGGAGTTTCTTTTCTTAACCACTGCTTGATTATTTTCTATTGAAGAATTTGTGTTTTTCTTATTAAGTTATAAAGATGTTTACTGTGTGTATGTATATTAATGCTTTGTCTGCAATGCTTATTACACGTAACTTTGTACTATTTTCCTTTTGTCTTTTTTATGGACTTTTTGATATCTAGCATTTATAATTTTTTATGTTTTCTTTTGAGAAATTGATGGTTAAGATGTTTATAGATGTTCCATGTGAAAAAGATTTTGTAGTAAAGAAAAAATGTGTAAGAGCTTAGTGAGAAAGTTGTGTTCTTCGAGTAGTCTTTCTAACATCTTTCAATAAGCCGTGAGTGTGGTATAACTTGTAGCATTTTCTACTCTTATTTGACCACCAAACCGTTTTATGAATTTATTTATTTTGTTCGCATCCTGTAGAATTGATTAATAAGTGTTTCTCAGAATACTCTTGAGAAAATCTAGGATGGTGAGTTTCTAGTTTTGTGCTCAAGTGCTGTAAAAGTAACCCATTCCAATGAAAAAGATGCTCTTTAGAATACAGAAGAGGCGGTTGCATAATAATAGATTTATACATAAATGTGATAGGGAGATATTTCTAAAACAAGTACTTTGTGAGAGGGATAGTCACTGAAATAACTGTGGAATAACTAACAACTTGATGCTTAGATAATAAGGCAAATAAAGCCAAGTTTTTTGAACTTGCCTTAATCTCCCTACAAACCTCAAGGCACAAACCACCATCTCCCACTAAGTGTAGAAGTTTTAATTGGCACACTGGAGAGAAATGGAAAGCTTGTTTTTATTCTAAATGCATGCCTAGTAGAGGAGAAATTTCAGAAATTTGAATATAGCAGGAGAAAAACCATCAGGTGGAACAAAGTATAAATAAATCAGAATATACCTCATTGCATAGCCAAGATATTTTATTTTTGACTCTTTATAGGCATCAAAGAATGATAAAACTGCTATTTATTAGAGATCATGCTATGTTGCAACCTGAGGGCTGGTTACTATTTTCAAAGTTTTGAGATTCTTTTATGAATCTGAGAAACCACTCCTATTTTCACATTGTACCATGGCTGTGAATACTTGTTGGAAGCTTTAGATAATGCTTAAGTAGATATTGTTCTTAGTAAACATACTGTATTAGTGCAGTTTGCTTCTTTAATGATTTCCAAGAGCTGATGTTGAAAAGTTGAGCTAGCCCCAAAACGTTCTGGTTGGAGTCTCCATGTGCTAATCTGAGATGATGGGGACCACGGTCTCCATAGTAGTATCCCCCTTTCCCTTATATTTTTTCCTTCATTTTCTTTTTAAGCAAAAAAATCCTTGACTTTGAAATGAGCTTTTGTCTCTTTAGGCAGAAACCATTAAATTTTCTCTTTCATGAAACAGGCCTTGGGGAGGCAAGAGCTGCAGATCTTCTGTGACACCATTCCCCATACATTTTTCATTTATGTACGTACCTTAGAGAGGTAATATTCTCTATCATAGGAGTTTCTGCAAGATAGTTTTTCAATTTTCACATATACTTGCTAGTAGGCAAAACAAAGTGCCATTTGTTTTCTTAAGACCTAATTTTTCTACCATTAGTTACATCAATTGAGGGCTTACTATATGTCAGAATTTAAAGTAAAAATCTAATCATCCTAACAATCCCTTTTTACAGATGAGGAAACAGAAGAGCCAGGTTGTCATCCAGGCAGCAGCCTTCAGATCCTGGGTTCCTAATTGTCCCCTCCTAGGTGGCCAAGCTGGGGAGAATTATCTCCCAGATCCCTCACCCCATCCCCACAGCCCCATCTCTTCAACCCTTTCCTTAACCCTAATCCCAATCCCTGCCTGTAAAATAAAAGTACCCCTTTTAGTAGTTGTTAATAAATACCGTGATAGGGAAAGGTATGGAATGAAGGATGAGGCACAGAAGTGATTTCTGTCAGTATTTATCATGTTTGGCCCCCCTGCCCAGCCAGCCCCAAATGCCTGGTTAATGGTGTAACACAGATTAGTGCCTGGCCCTGCCTCCTGAGGGACTTTGCCAAAGCCTTTGCGGAAGGGGCTGTTAACATGACATGTTAAAGCAAAATCAGCAACAGGTCATTGGGCTGGGGTTGCTTCTGTAGCTGGAATCCTTCCCCCAAACCCAAACTTAGAGGCATTCCCTATAACTGATGAAACTTCTGTTAAGCTTCAGCCAGTCACAAGCAGCCAATTAGCTGATCGGTTAGATAGCGAGGGACCGCCCCTTGAACCATGGCCATATAAGGCAAACACCCAGCTGTAGCCAATCCATGAGTTACTTTGCCGCCAGGTCCCGCCTGTAAAAGTCTGCTGTTTGTGCTGCTGGAGCAGAGCTCTCTGAACCTCTTCCTGCCCAGTCGATCGTTATTTGCTCGAATAAACTCTGTTAAATTTACTATGTCTAAAGTTCTTCTAACAGAAGTTAAAAATAAAGAAAATGAAATAATGTAAAATATGCTCTATTAAGTGTTTCTTTAAGAAATGTGTGAACGTGTTGAGTTGGTACTAGGATGCAATGTAAGTGGATTTCCTCCAGCTTAGCCCAGTGACGGTGGCAGTGGAAGAGGACTGTGGCAGGGGCCATTGTCATGGTGCTGTGGCAACCTCTTGAGAATGGAAACAGCAAGCGAAAGGATGTTGTAAGTCATGGCCATTTGAGTGTCTCTGAGAGATGCCCCAGGAGACCCCTTGACCAAGAATTGCTGGGACTGGTGCTAGGGCTCCAGTGAACCTGGAGGTGGGTCTCGTAACTGTTATTGGTACCTTTCTGTACACTCTAGGCCAATATGTTTTGGGGAGATGTGGGTCCCACAATCTAATGTTTAGAAACCTGTTTATGAAAAATTTAACATAATAGGTTCTCAACTCTCAATATGCCAGTGCTGTGCTTCTTGAGCTGTTTGATCTAACAAGGGGTCTTGCTTTATTTAGGAACAAAAACAACAAAAAATCTAACAGGATACTGTTGTTCATTTTCATACTCTTATTTCTATTTTTCAACATCTATCATGATTTAATTTTCTTATGTCTTATACTCCATTCTGGTGAGCCTTATTTATTTATTTAGGGGCTTTATTATCCCCATTTTACAGATGATAACTGGGGGACCTAGAAGGAAAAGAAACAGAGCCACAGTTAACCTACAGTTAGCGATATCACCTGGAAGCAATTTAAATGTAGCTGTCATTTCAGTCAAATAGCAGAGAATCAAACCACCTCATTCCACTGCTGATGTGGCAGTGATGCCTACAAATGATGAGGATTCCCAGTGTTGATTCACTTATTCCAAAAGGGCTCAGCCAGCTAGCAGGTGGGGTCTGGGTAGACTTGGATCCCCAAACATACACATTTTCTTTATCTAGTCATCCACTGATGGACACTTAGGCTGATTAAAAGAATACACTTTACAAGAGTTTTTATTTCAGATATTTTTTACTCAGTCACTGAGTGCTTACTAGATGTAAAGCATTCTTCTTCTGTGTCCCAGGCTCGAGAATGTATGTAGTGATGATTTTTTTATCATTGCTTTTATTTAGCCTAAGAGGATATAAAGATATTGTTTGTTAATATATGAAAAGTTTCACAGTTCTGTAAATAGTTTTATTATAGTTTTTTTCTTAATTACAGTACATGCTTAGTAAAGAAAATTTGAAAAAAACCTGGAAAAGCAGAAATGAAAACAAAACAAAAGAAAAGAAGAATCACCCATAGTCTGCCTGATTTTTTTCATCACCAATATCTTAGGGGTATTTTGACCCTTATAGTACTTTTTCTAGATCAGGAATGAATCCAGAACTTTTACAAGGGCTGAACTTGTACAGTTTGGGGGACTTTCTTTAAGAAAAGAATACAGGGCCGGGCGCGGTGGCTCACGCCTGTAATCCTAGCACTCTGGGAGGCCGAGGCGGGAGGATCGCTCAAGGTCAGGAGTTCAAGACCAGCCTGAGCAAGAGCGAGACCTCATCTCTACTATAAATAGAAAGAAATTAATTGGCCAACTAAAAATATATATAGAAAAAATTAGCCGGGCATGGTGGCGCATGCCTGTAGTCCCAGCTACTTGGGAGGCTGAGGCAGAAGGATCGCTTGAGCCCAGGAGTTTGA
>CAUYRT010032068.1:0-14014 GCA_963574885.1 Lepilemur ruficaudatus | reverse complement strand
GGAAAATGGAAGTGAGGTACAGAAACAGCTGGATTGGCTACAGCTGGGCATTTGCCTTATTCGAACAGGCTTTGAACAGTTGGCCGCCTGTGAGTGGCTGAAACTCGGCTGCTGTGGTTGGCTGACACCAGCTACCTGTTAACAGAGTAGGTTACCGCCTGTTTACATATCCAGTTAGGTTACAGTTCGCCACATATGGAGAAAGCTTTAGATGGATGAACTTAAAATATGTAAGGGGGCAGCTTTAGGCTAAATGATTTAACAAAAGTGAGCCCATTATAACCCTTGCTTTAACTAAGCCTCTTAGCATCTCACACTCCTCTCTCCCCTCTCCTGCACTCTCATCTATAAATAATACTGGAAAGATGGGTGGGGCAGCCTGATAGGTTTTGAATTTCCAGGATTTTCCCATAAAAACAAAGTACCCAGGATGTGTGAACTAAAATAAAATCCTAAGCCTCCCAGCCAACTGAACGGACCTTCTCTTAGCCAAGGGGACCACAAATAAACCTTAAAACTGAGGTGCCAGCCATGAGGGGAAGGGACGTTGGACACGCCCCTCCCTTTTGGAGTTGCTCGTTGTAACAAGATACTAAATCATTAACAGGTCTGAGGCCATGTGAGACAAAAGTTAAACCACACCTGCAGGTCACCAATTTACTTAACAGATCGCTTGAGTCCAGTATATCTCTGGTGACTTGTCTCTGATTAACAGACCTTCTTATCTTAACTTGAAACATTTCAAACCTTTAGACAAAGCTTTACTTCTTTAACCAATTACAAATCAAAGAATCTTTGAACCCACCTACAATCTGTATTCCCCTGCTTTGAGAAGTCCTACCTTTCTGGGCCCAACCAATGTTTACTTTTCACATATTGGTTTATGATTTTATGTGTAATTCTCGTTTCCATGAATGTATGAAACCAAACTGTAACCCGGCCCTCTTGGGTACATTTTCTCAGGACCTCCTGAGTCCATGCTCTCCGTGCTGGTGTTCATACACATTCGGCTCAGAATAAACCTCTTTGAATTATTTTAAAGAGTTTGAATTTTTTTTTCCATTGAAAGATAGCACAACCTAAGACATGCAGACAACATTCCCCAGAGAACTGGGTGGGCAGTAAGGAATCCCCACAAGCCTTGAGCACAAGCACTTGGGATAGGACCACCTTCCACCCTGGACCAGCCAGGCATCAGCGCTTGTGCACAGGAAGTGGAGGGAAGGTGGTCCCAGCACCCCTTCCTCTAGTAGCTGCCCCATGCAGAGAGGGCGGGCCAAGCAAACCCTGCAGGGGCACTGGCAGCATTCCTGCCCAGGAGACTGATGTGACAGGTCTAAGGGTGTTGGAAAAGCTGGGCCTATATACTCAACAAACCAACAAATTCAACTGCCTTAGAAAACAGAGATCCTTATGGAGGGAAACATTGCAAATAGATTCCAATTAGAGCAAGAGCCAGAGACAATAAGAACAAAGAAGAGAAGACCCAGGTAGCAGCAAGGGATGGCAGCTGATGATATTGCATTGCCTGTTTCAAAAGTGCTAAAAGAATAGATTGTTAATAATCCTCGCCACAACAAAATGATAACGTGGTGAGGTGATGGAGATGTTAATTGGCTTGATTAAATCTTTCTGCAATGTAAACATAGATCAAAACATCACATTGTACCCTATAAATACACACAGTTATTATTTGTCAATTAACAAACAAAAGCAGAGGAGGCAGATCCCAGCGCACGGCCATTTTTGACCACTTTGCAAAAACAACAGATGCTAGACAAGCCATGCTGGCTCCCTGCTCCTGCAAACATGCTCAGAAAAACTCTTTTCACTAAAAAAAAAATCATAATCATAGTCATAAAAAGCAACAAAAAAGAGTCACGGCTGAACCCTCCAAAGTTATCATAAGAAAAACAAAGAATAGGAACAACAGAACATCCCTTCAGATGACGAAAGCATGACAGAGACCCACAAAACAGACGAAAACTAAGGTTGTGTTTTAAATAAGAGAGTCCTTGTCTTCCGGAGCTGCACACTCACACGTTTAGAGATGAAATAACGTGACGTGTGGGATTTGCTTCCAAGGAATCTGGGAGGGGACAGCAGACAGAGGAGTGAGAGAAACAAGGTCGGTCCGTTCGGGAATGAAGGGGGAAGCCGGGACTGGGCACGCTGTGTCTGCAATACCCTTGTAAAGGTAACCTCGACGTCCTCCTCTCCCTCCCGGGGCCCTCACCCTGCTTCCTTCGAGGGTGCTTGTGACGATGGGCTCAATCTTCAGTCCTCTTTCCCCAACTCGTTCTACAGAATGGGGCAGTTGTATTCACACTTATGACTTCAAATTCTACTCACACACTCGTGACCACCACCTCGGCATTGGTCCTGAACTCCAGCACGTGGATGTACTCTCTGGCCCCTGAGCCATGTGACATTCAAGGTGTCAATGGCTAAACATATCATCTCCTCAGTCCGGCTCCCTCTACTCTACCCCATTTCCAGGAAGCGCATCACCATGCGCCTCTTGCCCAAGCCGGAAGCCTGAGCGTTACCCTGGATTCAACTTTTCCTGAATCTGCAAATTGTGCCCCCAGCCTGGACTCATCTGTCTCAAGAGTAGTTCCCATGTCCACCTCCTGCCTTCTCTCCACTTATCCTCCGGTCCGCTGCCACGGGCCTTCCCCAAGCATCTTATCTGTGGTGGTGGCCTTCACGTACAGCTGGAGTGAGCATCCTCCCAGCAAGAACGGGTCACCCTTGCATATCCGCTGTGGGTGCTCAGCGTTGGGGGCTTTGCAACCCAGCTCATCCCAGGGAGCAAGAGGTTACCTTTCCCTCTCTCCAACCCACCCGCCCAGTCTCACTTCCACTTCTCCTGCCCTCCTCTTCACGCCCCAGCAGAATGGAACCAGCTGGTGTCAGACCAGCTCCATTTCACTAATTTCCTTCCTTGATGCCTTTGCACATGCGCTCCCCTGTCTGCAACATCTTCCCTGTTGGATGGCAAAAGCTGTGATTTTTTGTCTTTGTTTCCTCAGCACCCAGACAAGGGCTTAATGCATACCTGATGCTTGCTAAACACTTGAAAATGTTTTTGAAGAAATGAATACGGACACTATTCATAAAATATTACTTTTGTTTATACTTATGTCTTTGTTGTCCTTCCTCACCAATTAGCAACTATGGACAGTCTCCAATTTACAATGGTTCAACTTATGATTTTTCAACTTTATGATGGTGCAAAAGTGATGGGCATTTAGTAGAAACAGTACTTCAAATTTTGATCTTATCCCAGGCTGGTGATTTATGGTACGATACTCTTAATGCTGGGCAGCGGCTCCCCATCAGCCACACAATCTCGAGGGTAAACAACCGATACTCCGATACTCTACGGTGGACTGTGTTGCCACAGAGAGATGATTTTGCCCTACTGCTAATGTAAATGTTCTGAGCACGTTTAAGGGAGATTAGGCTAAACTATGATGTTTGGTAGGTTAGATGTATTAAATACAATTTTGACTTACCAACCTAACGATGTTCTTAGAGACAAAGTGTTTTTATTTTGTCCATAAGCCGGGGACTGCCTGTATAGACACGCCTCAACTTCGGATGGAGTTATGTCCCAATAAACCCAATGGGCATGTCTATACAGACAGTCCCCAGCTTATGGACAAGATACGCTCCTGAGAACATTTTTAGGTTGGATTTCTATGTAACTTGGATCCTTGACAAATAGCTCAGCATATGCAGTAAGAATAACAATACTAAAATGGCTCATATGTGGTAATAATAATACAGTGTAACACTGTAATAACAATAATACCCTTGTACTGTAATGATAAATTATAGATACTATTGTGCTCTTTCTTTTAATTCAAACAAACAGAACATAAAAACAAACTCATGCAAAAAGTTTAGAGAGGAGATAGAAAAAATTTTGAAAAAGAATTTTAAAGGTTAACACTCACCTACTGTTGCATCAGTGTCTTGCTCACTGGAAGGGACATTTCTGAGGCAAGAAGGCAGCTGACATTCATCGAAGGTGACGATGGAGATAGTGCTGGAGAGGATGGAGTGGGAGCTGGAGAATCAGGGTTTGATTCTGTTGCTGGAGGAGGGGGGCTCACCACTGAAGTCGGTTTCTTGAAAAAGGTATCTAGGGTTTTCCTTTTTTTCATCATAGATGGCCTCGTAGCAGCTGATGTTCTCACTGACTGCACGGTAAACCTTCGTAAACTGCTCAATGTTAGGATCTTGCTCCTTAAGCTTAGCAAATCCTGCTTCAATGAGACGAGAAGCTTCAGCTAATTCTTTTATCCTAAACTTTCTTGGCTTTGGATCTTCCAGTTCTTTGTGTTCTTGTGTTTCTATCAGCTGCTTCTCTAGCTATCTATGAGACCAGCCACTAGCGTAAAGATGCTGCACCAAAGGACTGCTGACACCATGTGGGTTTGTTTACATGCATGGAAGAAACTAGCTCCTGAATTAGTAATTTAATTATTTAATTATAAAATTGTCTCCATGGGGAGCCTTGGGAGCCTGCCCCCAAGGCTGAGTGCTGTACGTCAAGTCATCTGTAACACGGGAACGGCCTGTACTTTGAAAGAAAGATTCCTAAATTTCAGACCACAATTGGGAAACATTACTCACCTAACTCACTCCATGTGTAGCCCTGTCACTTTCTTAAGGCAGCAGCCATCAGTCAGACACTATGTTGGAAGCTTTCTAATTTTCTCATGAAAATAGCTCTCAGTTGGAGGCTGAAATAGTGTAGCTTTTTTTTTTAATGAGCAATGTATGAGAATCTGGTATAATTGGCTCTAGATTTATGGCAAATGATAAGACAATAAATACAGCAAACTGGGTCAGCATTTAAATCAGCAGCTGTTGTGAAACAACAAAAAAAATAAGATTGATAATTGTAATCTCAAACTGATTATGTTGTGAACTCTTTAGAAATTATGTATTGTCAGACCCTAGAAAGGCAAGCAATTGAAAGAAACTTGTCTTGGATTTTCAAAAGAGGTTGAGAGATGGACTTAGATGGCACCATGTGGCAAGAATTCATAAGATTACACATGCCGTTTGTAAATTTACATTTTAATACTGCTAGACTTGACAGGGATACAGGCGTATGAGCAGGTCTGAATTCCGATTAAATAAGGAATGTGAAACTATCTGTAAACCACAAACTAAATGACTAATGCAGTATAGTTCTTTTTTTATTCTGCACATAGACATGATCTACATGATTTCAAGCTAGCTTGAATTCATGATAACTCCCAGACAGCATGAAATAAGAAGGAAACAAGAGAGCAACACCCGCTGGCCCTTGCTGGCATGCCCTGTGGGTCATCTCTTGCCAACATCCAAGGTCAAAGCCCTCGGCTGATGGGCACTGCTGGTGGCCTCTGGGCTGGCTGGTGAAAAAGCACTTTTCCAATTTTCATCCTGGTGAGCGGCAAACTTGGTGACCCAGGGTCAAAACTGCAGCTACAGATATCTGCTGACAAAAGAGCAGAATGGGAATTACCTGGATGAAAACAACTAGCTGTTAGGGAAACACACCAACCGTGCTCTGAAGGACAGAGCAGAGGCCAGGCAAGTGTCTCTGTTTCTCTAGGACTGGGGCCAGCTCTAAATGCAGCCAAACCAATGGAACCAGGCAGTCCAGGGTGCCTCTGGTTATCTCTGGGATCGTCTCATATGTTTGTAGACTGCAGTGACTATATCACTCCACAGTAACCTTGCAGCCTGCTCTCTTACATAGCTGCATAGCAGATGTTCAGAAGTGGCCCTTCCTGGACCCTCTCAAGGTGCTGTACTTCCAGCACTGAGGTTCCCCACTAAGATCTTCCTCTGTTTGCCCTGTTTCATGTTTGCAACATGCCAGAAGTGTGGGGAAGTTGACAGCACCAGAAGCAGCTGTCAACAACAGCTGACAAGAGCTGGGGACTGAAAAGTCAGCGTCCTCATTCTCAGGAAAGCCAGCTCCGAGGTGTGTCCACGCTGCCTCCCAGAGCACCTGGCAGATCAAGCCCCCTGCCCACAGAGGGAACTGCTATTAACGCACATTCTATTGTCTTCCTTCCAATCGCTTCATTTTAAGACTTATTTAAAGACTTTTACACGTAAGCTCACAAATCAGAAAAAATTCTTTGCTGGGCCACATGTACATTTTTTTCCTTTAAAATATGATTTCTGCAATATTAAGCTTAATTACTCCCATACAGGTTATAGCTCAACCTAATTCTCACAATCTCACTGTCCACTTCCCTCCAAATAACTGTAGTTTTGCTAAGAGCCCTTTCACTCAGTTCTTCTGAAGCTATGTTGTCTGCTCAGGGTCCCATGTCCGGTCACTCTGCATGATCTCAAGAGCTCGTCCAGCCCCTGTGGAGCTACTGTTTGCCTTTGTGGATTCTTAGACTCAAGGAAGAAAAGTGGGTAAAAACGCCCATCCTGCTTGCTGTGGGGTGCACGTCTCACGGTGATGAGAGGGGCAGGGGAACCACACCCGAATACAGTTCAGACGGAGCAGTTGCTAAACTTACATTTCCCTAATCCTGTCAAAACCTCTCTCCAGGGAGGATACGTTTTGGATATCACCTCATTTCAATGGTGAGCCACTTGGAAGCTGCTGTCATTACTGAAGTCCTTCAAATCTTTCCACTGATTGTGGAGAAAGAGCCGCCGGGGTAATTCCTTATCCAGGTTGCTTCTTTATTGCAGCTTAAACCCAAATCCTCAAGTGTGTTAAACATGTCCTTTTCCTCTGTAGATGCTTCATTTTCAAAACCCTCCACAAAAACTGCTTAGAAGCATTCCTTTCCACCTGAACCTTCTACCGATGTGGCTCCTTGATTCCGAGCAGCGCCTTCTGCCCACAGTGCTGGGTCCAGTTCACAGCCAGCTCCACGGCGGAGCCTTCTGTTCCCTCCATGGGACCAGGAGCCAGAGTGGCAGATTTGCTGGCAAGAGGGGATCCCAGGCTTTCTTTTCTAGCCACTCGTCTATCAATCTGCCTTTTCCCTCAGCGTTTGCACAGTAATTTTATCCAGCTCTCCTTCCCCACACTGTTTGGAGTGTGTGTAAGTCTGAGAGTATGTGTCAGTGTAAGAGTGTGTGCGCGTGTGTGATGGGGGGGGGCGAGAGCACAAGCACTTCCCTAGCCAGTTTCATTTGGTCCCATAGGTTTTATGCTTATGGTAAACCTCATTTCTTCCAGATACCCCTGGGTTTTTCAAGTCTCTAGTCTAAATTGTTTCTGGATGCTTCATTTATCTCCATTTCCATCCCCTGAACTTTGGCTTGCTTATCCTTTTGCTCTTACCATTGCTTTCTTTTCCTCCTGTAGACAAGTGGGGTTTTAAAGCTAAGGATCTAGGTGGACAGGCAGGAGAGCCGGGCTCAGCACTTCCCCGGTTTCCCCCCGGCCCCTTGCCTCCTCCATGGCTGTGGCAATGCTCACACCTGCAGGCAGTGGGGTGGAAGGAGACCAGGCCTCGTACTTGTGTCTGAGCTGTGTCCCAAGGTGCCTCCTTTTGGACGTCTCCTTGTGCTGGTGTTTTTGCTGACATGTGTTTTTCAAGCTCTGTTAGTCCAAGGCAGTGCCTATCTGTGGTTGGGCTTTGGGAACACATAGGAAATATCTGGCATTTTTCTGGCTCATTTGTCAGGGCAAACTTCAAAACCAAACACATCACAGCCCCTCTTCCCCCAGAAAACCCCACAAAAACAATAACAAAAAAATCCCAAATGCTGTTAGCATTGATTTATATGTATGGAGTAAACAGACCAGAGATGGATCAGATCTGTTGTCTGGGAGTTTATTTAAGTGGGGAGAATTCTCCTACCTGTTCACGGGGCTTAAACAAATGCCTGTACCGCGCAGATTCTTCTAGTTGCAGAACCTCTTTAGTTTCAGACACCTCGGGCGTCAGCATCCCAGCCAGGGGAGATGAGTAGATGCTGCCATCTAGCGTCCAGATAAGGTAAAGCGACTAAACCCAACGCGTCAGATTTGAGTTTCTTATTTCCTCGTTTTAAAGGGTCTATCCTTCTCACTCATTATTTGTTTTAGATTCTTGTATCAGATCGACAATACCTGGAGGGAAGAATTCCGTGGGAGAGAAGATCTCTGTCCTTATCTGTCTGATGAGATTCTGTTTATTCACATATTTACAAACTGCCCATATATGCCATTCATGGTGCCAAAACCTCTGAACCCAAGTAGAGAATAAATATTCTCTAGTCAAATAAACTGTAAGAGAGCAAGTGACCAAAAGGCTGGGGGAGGGAGGGGGCCATTAAGGGCAAATTTCACTCCTGGCTCTTTCCAACATCGTTAAACACCACTCTTCCTGCCGTGGTACCAACAAGACTTTCTATTTCTGAAAACATTTCGAAAAGAGACTCATGAGAATCACTCAAAAACTTAAAAGCAAGAGTTCAGAACAGGGGCCCACATAGAAAAAAATGCATATAAAAATCAATTGTTTTTCTGTACACTGCAATAATTGTGAATATGTAATGGAAAGTATTTCATTCAGAATAATAAATATAAAAAACAATTAACTAACAGAAGGCATAAAGATTCTAGATGAAAAAACTGGAATTTAACTGAGTCATAAAAGATTTCAATAAGTGGAAAGGCATTCGGTATTTTCGCAGAGAGAAGCAGATTATCACAAGGATGTCAATTCTTTTGATAATAACTTTGTATTACTTGGAGTGAGTGGTAAGTGGTGAGTCTGTATGTGTGTAGGGAAGGTAGGCATTATGGAGTCAATGAGGGGATGGAACACGGTGTAGACAGTGTGTGGGTTGACAGAGGGTGTAGGTGGGTAGTGGGGTGGGGGTACATAGTGAGTGAGGCAGGGCTGAGGGTTGCAGGTTGGGGTGGGCTGAGAGTAGTTACTGAGCAGATTTGTCGCAGAGTGTGGTTTAGAATTATGATTTGAAAAATATTGTATTTTTGTTGAGAGGAATGCTTGGAACCTAGCTGTGTTGTACTGTGGCAGCAATTTTATGTTATTTGCTTAGATTTAGGTGTGTACAGATGACCTGACCCTCAATAGCTTAATTTAAGATATTTTCTCCCATTTTTCTTATGACCATACTAATCTAGCCAAGCCTCAAATACTTGATTTAGCCAAGGAAAACTGGTCTCCTTTCTTCCTTTTAAATGCGAATTTTTAAAATTAATTTTTAAATTTAAAATGGACACAAAATAATTGTACATATTTGTGGGGTACAGCACGATGTTTCAGTGCATGCATACATCGTATAATGATCAAATCAGGGTAATTACCACATATACCACATTCAACATTTACCATTTCTTTGTGGTGACAATATTCAAAATCTTCTAGTTCTTTTGAAATATATAGGGCATTGATTATTTGCTCTAGTCACCCTACTGTGTGACAGGACAGCAGAGCTCATTCTTCCTAACTGTAACTTTGTCCCGGTTCACCAACCTCTCTGTTCCACCCTCCTCCCCAGCCTCTGCTCACCACTGTTCTACTCTCTACTTCCATGAAATCAACTTTTTTAGATTCCACATGAGTGAGATAGTGCATTTGTCTTTCCGGGACTAGCTTGTTTTACATTACAGAACGCATGCACGGTACGGGACGCAAGCACGGTACGGGACGCACGCACGGTACGGGACGCACGCACGATACGAGACGCATGTACGGCATGGGATGCATCCACGGTACGGAACGCATGCACCGTACGGGACGCATGCACTGTCGCCTCTTCGTATCCGGTGACCTTGCCTCGCGGTGCTCTGGCTTCTCCTGCGCTCCGCTGCCCTCTGCTGTCCAGTCAGGGTGTGTGCAGCCGAAGCGAAGTCAGAGTGTGTGCAAGCCAAGTCTGGTTTGGTGAGTTAGATGAGTTTATCAGAGGCTACTTACACAGGGGCTCACTCTGGGGCGCACAGGTGTTCTCCAGAGAGTAAGACCCGCACCGCTACCCGTGGTGTTGCTTTAAGTCCTGGTGTGATGGGGAATTTTGTGTTTTTCCCTCAGTCGCTCAGCGTCTTGGAGGCGGTTGGTGAGAGGCGGGGAGTCATGCAGGCTGCGGAGAGGAGTGGCACGATCTGGCTACATGTTTAACAGGACATATCTGGCTGCAGAGCAGAGACTGGACTGAAGGTGGAATGGGCAGAAGTAATTTAGGAGGATTGAGACTATTTTAACCAGAAAAAAAAATATCATTCTTTGGTGCCATCGTCCTCCAGAGAGCTGAGTCTCTGGACAGGCAGGGGAACCACGACATTCCCAGCTCTGTGTCTCACTTGTCAAGTCTTTGCTCACTTCTGGAACCTCACAAAATCTTGCCTCCTCTGAGCCTTGTCTGTGCCTGTTCCTCCACCGCCCTCAAGCCTCCTTCACTAAGGCTCGACCTTCAAGCAACTAGCCTGTGACTCTGCCTCCAGCTTGGAGAACCTTTTGCCCTGGTGCTTGTGGAACCACATTCCCTTTGAGAAGACGGCATTTCTTTGCATTTGCCAAGCCGTAAAGCCAATTTGGGTGGTTGTGTGAGGACACGGCTGTCTCTTCCCTCCAGGTAAGTTTCGATTTGGAAGACTTAAATGTGATGCCCAGTCAAAAATGGGGTTTTGCGGTGATGTACACAGTTAGAGGGCAGCAGGCATCTTTGCATATGGGTTTCATACACCTCATGCCTTCACCCTAAAACCCAACTGTTTCCAGGACAGCCACGATATTGACGCAGAGCTTGGACTCCACTGAGCAAAGTACAGAGCTGTGTGAATGGGACTGGGTAGTTGTCTTGACCGAATGAAATAGAGTAGAACACTCAGAAAATGAAATTTAATTTGAATACTTGGATAATATAATAGGCATCTTATAGCTTAGTGGCTGTCACCTGTTTTTCACACACTTAACACTTAAAAATACTTTTGATATCAGGACCAATGTCATTCAAATAACCACACAGCCTGTGCCATTTATATAGACTGGGATGTGGGTCATGCTTCCTGGGATTGAGCCTAGGGTGACCTTGATTGTCTCAAAATTTGAAACAAAAGCTTTGTGAAATATTAGTTACCTTTACTCTCTGTGATGCATTGATGTTATCCTATCCTATTTCATTGTGTTAAATAATGATGGCTAAGGCCCACTGTATTAGACAGACTGTGAATATTATAGAATATGGGATTAATTTAGGGCTTATTACTTACAATTGTGGTTCTGGGGATGTTTTACTAACTGGAGAAGTAACGTTCTGGAAGAGGACAGTTGGAAGACAGAGAAAAGTCACTAATTAGGACCACAAAGGGGAGAAGTGAACAGGTCTCTGGAAAGCTGTCACCTGTGCAGCCAGTGGAGGCCTGAGGTTGCTGTTGGCCCGCAGGGCTGGGAGCCGGGAAGAAAAACCATACCTAAGGTGGGGAAGGACAAAGACACGCGGGAGGACACACTGGAACCTGGTGTGTCTCTCAAGGAATCTAACTTTGAAGATTGTGGTTGACCAGCAGAAAAAGCTGGCTTGGAACTATATACATGTCTGGCCCAGGAGTCACCACAGGACATTATCTGGCAGTTACTGGAGGAGCTGCAGGCCCGGTGGCTAATCCACGCCAACAAGCTGATCAGTGACAATGTGCACGAGCTGCCACAGTGCTTGGGACCCTGCCTTGAGCCTCTGACGGTCATGGCTGCTACTTCACTTCAATGTCCAAATCTTGCACAAATTCCTCTCAAAACCAACCCCTATCTGGTACCATATGTGGGAGGGAAATCTGGGAAATAGGGCTCCAGCTTAGGTCAGCTGACAGAGTACAAAACCAGCTCGTCCGATAATAGGGCGGCTCCAGGGAGCTGCCGGGGCCAGCTTGGACCAGCTCTGGGGAGCCAATTGTCAGGTTTTTAGGAATTTTGCAAGCCAGTTGTTAAGCAAAACTGTTATTAAAATTAAATTATATGAACTTATAATTAAAATATATTATGCTAAAAACAAAGATGATAAAGTACTCAAAACCCGTCACTTACTAATATTTTTGACATTTTAGTATTATCTCCTCTCTGGAGGTATGTCTGATTTGTCAGCATGGCGGGCAGCAAAGTCTTCACTTAATTCTCTTGGCTTCTGGCTGCTGCTTTCTTTTGGCTCGCTGGGGCCTCACCCATGTGCATGGAGTCTAGCCGTCAGCCGAAGGCTTGGGGGATGATTACATGCAGGTTCCAAGGGTTACTTTCTGCCTTCCAGGATTTTCCTTACACCTTTCTAGCTGTTCTACCAGAACTTAACACTATCTATCTTCTAACACCTCTGGCCAGAGAAGCTACAGTTTTCTGACCTTCAAAGCTGTGCCCACAGACTGGGGAATGCCCACAGGCAAAAAGTCACAAACTCACAAATGTGACCTTGCAGGCCTCGTCTTTCCAGGATGAACATCCCTCCCTCCAGTTTCTGTTTGCTTTAGCTTGGTCTCCAGATGCCTTTCACAGTCTTTTGTTTTGTTTTAACCATATTTTGTGGTTGTTTTCTGAAGGAGGCTTAGTCTGATCAAGCTACTTTGCTGTTACGAGAAGCAGGACTACCTTGTCTGGTAATTCTTTGATTATCAGACATTATGCCTGTAAACACCTGGCCACTAGCATTGCTGGCAGCGAATCTCTTATTGATTAATTGTCATTCTTTGGTAGGGAATGTGTCTTTTGTTTCTGGTAGTCTTAGATTTTCCTCTCATCCCTGATGTTCTGCAGTTTTGCAATGATATGTACAGGTGTGGCTTTATCTTAATTTTCTTTCTAAGTGTGTGGAATTGACTTAAGCTTTTAAAAATATTTGAAATAATTATAGATATGCAGTTTTAAGACATAAACAGTACACAGAATTCCCATATACCCTTACCCAGTTTCTTCCAGTGATAACACCTTGCATAACTATAGTGTAATTTCACAGCCGGGAGATTGACATTGATACAATTCATTGACCATATTCAGATTTTGCCAGTGTTATATGTGTGCATTTGGTTTTCAAAAACTTTTTTTCCTTTTTTGAAAAAATTTCAGAATATTATGGGGGTACAAAAGCTTTGGTCACATAAATTGCCTTTGTGCCACCTGAGTCAAAGCTACACGCGTGACTATCTCCCAGACAGTGTGCACTGCACTCATTACTTGTGAATTTACCCATCCTCTCCTCTCCCCTCCCATCTGTCCAATCCCCAATGAATGTTATTTCCATATGATGTTCATGTCCTTTGCCTACTTTTTTATAGGGTTGTTTTATTTTTTCTTGATGATTTTTTTGAGTTCTATATAGATTCTAGTTATTAGCCCTTTATTGGTTGTGTGACATGGGAATATTTTCGCATATTACACATTCTATAGGTTGTCTGCTTGCTCTGTGATAGTTTCCTTGGCTGTGCAGAAGCTTTTTAATGTGATCAGGTCCCATTTAATTATTTTTGTTGTTGCTGTGATTGCTTTTAGGGTCTTCTTTATAAATTCTTTGCCTAGGCTGATGTCTGTAAGAGTTTTTCCAGTATTTTCTTCCTGAATTCTTATGGTTTCATGCCTTAGGTTTTGTGTCTGGAATCCCTTTTGCAACCCTTTTATAGCACTGCTTTCTAAAAACTGGCTACCACTAATCTGTTTTCCATTTTTTTTCTTTATTGAAGTATACTTTACATATCATGCCTTTACTCCATTTTAAGTGTACAATTAAATGATTTTCAGTGAATTTACCCAGGTGTACAGTTAATCACATAAATCAGTTTTAGAGGAATTCCTTTCCCCTATTGAGACCCTTCATTCCGCTCCCCAACTACTTTTCAAGCATGTCCCACCCCTCCACAGTGCCCACCATGTCGCTCAGACGTGGGCTTACCCCCTACCCCCCCAATTCCCTAGTGATCACTGTGGTGTTTTCCATTTTTTAAAACAATTTTTTTATTGGTGCATAATAGATACACGTAGTAGCAGGGTACATGTGATAATTTAATAGTTTCATATTATTTGTAAAGATCGAGTCA
>CAUYRT010032065.1:0-13965 GCA_963574885.1 Lepilemur ruficaudatus | reverse complement strand
CTCACAGCAACCTCAAACTCCTGGGCTCAAGCGATCCTTCTGCCTCAGCCTCCCGAGTAGCTGGGACTACAGGCATGTGCCACCATGCCCAGCTAATTTTTTCTATATATTTTTAGTTGGCCAATTAATTTCTTTCTATTTTATAGTAGAGACGGGGTCTCACTCTTGCTCAGGCTGGTCTCGAACTCCTGACCTTGAGTGATCCACCCGCCTCGCCTCCCAGAGTGCTAGGATTACAGGTGTGAGCCACCGCGCCTGGCAAAAAAACGCTTTTTTTTTTTTTTTTGAGACAGAGTCTCACTCTGTTGCCCAGGCTAGACTGAGTGCCGTGGCGTCAGCTTAGCTCACAGCAACCTCAAACTCCTGGGCTCAAGCGATCCTTCTGCCTCAGCCTCCCAAGTAGCTGGGACTACAGGCATGCGCCACCATGCCCGGCTAATTTTTTCTATATATATCTTTAGTTGGCCAATTAATTTCTTTCTATTTTTAGTAGAGATGGGGTCTCACTCTTGCTCAGGCTGATTTCGAACTCCTGACCTTGAGCGATCCGCCCGCCTCGGCCTCCCAGAGTGCTAGGATTACAGGCGTGAGCCACAGCGCCCGGTCTTATATATATGATTTGTATATGCAGAGACTAGCTCTGGAATACCTAAGAAACTAATAGATAACGATTAGTAACATTGATTGCCTCTGGGTAAACTGGTTGGCTGTGGAATAAGGAGCCTATCTGCCTTTTCGTTTCTTTTGAATTTTGAAACTTTTGAATGTATACCTATTTTTAGAAATAAAATTGTTTTTAATAAATAAAAGAAGATAGCTGTGGCAACATGACCATATAGCTATGCTGAATAAAGTTATATTTTTTAAGTTCTTAAAGCAGAGGTAGAAGAGTTGATAGCTGATGAATTGTCAACTCTTCTAGAACAGAGACCAAGCTTTCTCCATGACTTGCCCATCTCAGAATGCCTACTACTGTGCACTTCACATAGTAAGTGCTCAGCCAGTGTAAATTGGCTGCCATGTTTTTTTCTTGAAAAGCTATTATACCATAATAAGATTTTTTAAAAAGTATTTCCTTGTTATCCATATGGATATGTTTTTACACAGTTGCCACAATTATGTACATTCTTTTAAATGATTCTCCCTCATCTTCCATATCTTTATAATATTTTTGATAATTAAGTTTGAATGTCTGCAGAATACTTTTTCTTTTGCTGTATTATAATTACCCTAAATAATTCCTTGTTAGGCATTTGGCATTTTGCAAGAATTGAATTGGTGTGTAGACACATTCAGTGGATTTTATTGATGTGCACTATGCTTGTTTCCATTGTCATGGAAATTTTAAATTATGGAATTTCCATATGACGCATTTGGTAGTTGTTAAAAATGAATATTTACTAATATGAAAAGTTGTCCATGATATAGGAAAATATATAATATACAATCCCATTTTTGTTTAAAGACATACTATCTATCAATGTATGTCTCTGTTTTTAAGTACAGTATGTAAGAGAGGAGGGGATTCTACACCCAGCCCCTTGGCACCTTACCTGTGCTGGCTTGAGCACTAAGGTATTGCCTGCTGCCAAGCACGCGGCACTCTTCCACGCCAGCATCATCAGCGGGTAGTTCCAGGGAATGATAATGGCGCAGACACTGCAGGGGAGGAAATTCGACATCCTTAGTTGTCTCAAAGTAACACAAGTCCTGAGTCACTCAGAGACGCTCTCCTTATCTTACCCAAGCGGCTCCTTCTTGGTGAAGGTCAGATTGCGATTTGGACGGGCCTGGTTGATTGGAATTGTAGAACCCTAAAGAATAAAAGAAGTTTATACTTCTTTTACTAATTTAAATTAGTAATTTTTAAAATTCTCAGACCTCAGAGTATTAATAAATTTGATGTCAAAGTATCCACTTTCTGTCCTTCTCTTTTATTTTTCCTTGGATGACATGAGAAGACAGTATATGTTTGTTTATAAGAAATACATCCATACCAAAAAAGGAATAGCTATTTCTGGCTCAAGAGAACTATGAAACATAGGAGAGTAAACAAAATTCTAATTTAGTCACCCTCCATTTCCAATTTATTGGCATGTCAGAGAATGTTAATTGCCTGTCCAATATCCACTCTCTCTCTGTCCTTTGTAACAAAATCCCTATATCAATACTGGGGACAGCAATATACCCAGATAAAATACAATGTTTCCTAGTCTCCAGGGCAGATAGGGATGGTCAATGGAAGGTGTAAGCATAAGGCAGCAGAAGTGGAATGCTCTTTAAAGTAGGCTCACTCAGCTTGGACAAGTGCTCTTTTATTCTTCTGTCCATGTCCACTTCCTCATTCTTCCTGCTTAGACTGTTGCTGAAATGGCTGGCACTGCAGTGGTTATCTTGAGACCATGAGACAACCTTGAGGGTAGAAGCCACATGGTACTAAGGATGGCCTGGCAGAGAGTGAAAAGAAGCCTGCATCTCACGTATTAGTCCTGACTGCCTATTTTTGGGCTCCTTGAAAACAATAGAAAAATAAACTTCTTACTTGGGTTTTTGTTACATGCAGCCCAACTTAATTCCAAATGATTTACAATAGTAGTCTTCACAGAAGCCATTTCTTTGCTTTGCCACTTAAAATATTATTGCTATTACTAATACAAGTATACAGTTTCTTATTTGAAATGCTTGTAGCCAGGTATGTTTTGGAATTCAGAAATTTTGGGGACATTAGAAACATATTAATAGTACATACATCTTTTATTATGTTTTATTGTTTACTATCCTAGTAGGATTGGGGCAACCATAATCAAACACATTAATATTTATTCAGTGAAACATGAATATTCACTCTAAGTGATATAAATAAAGATTATAAATAGACTTATGTTCATTCACGTCAAGATCTGGTACCATATGAATTTGGACCAATCAAATAAATTTTCAGGTTTCAGAGCTATCTGGATTTCATAATTGGGGATAAGGGATGGACCTGAGCTACCATTATTAAATATCTATATATGTATGACTTTGTGGCTGAACCCTAATAAAAACTTCATTTTTGTGCAGGACCTATGTTGCAGACTTGTCTAATCCTGTAGTATATAAATACTTGGTCCCAATCCTCATAACATAACTTGCAAGGTATGTATTATTGTGACCACTTTACAGATGGGGAAAGTAAGGCTGAGAAAGATAAATTAACTTTAACCACATCACTGGTAAGTGGCAAAGCTGAGACTTGGACCCAGGTCTCTCTGATTCTATGTGAACATTGGTGACAGCAATGTGCCCAGATAGAATACTATGTTTTCTTAGCAAATAGAGATGGCCAAGGGGAGATATAAACACAAGGTGTTGGGAGGGTGGGAATACTTTTGAAATTCCTTTTACCACTCCCCCTTCCCTACTTCCTCCTTCTTGCTGCTGGGAATGTGGCTGTGATGGCTGGTACTGCAGTGGCTGTCATGAGTTTATGAGCAGCATGCACTCTGCAGTTTGCTGCAGGCCCTGCCTTTCCCTCTTGCACCATCAGTGCTGAGGCCAAGTGTTGTTGCCATTTATAATCCCCCATGTGCTATTTATTATCTTATAGTAAAAGGAAAAACGAAATCTTCATTGTACCATGCCTTTAACAAAATTCTTCTTACACTCAGTCTGCTTCAACCTACGTTAGCTCTCCACCCTCTGTAGGCATTTGAATTTGAAAACCCCCCATGATATTAGGCTTCTCCCAAATGTCTAGAAGGCTATTAGGTACCCTCAGGAGACATTATAGTAAAGGGCAAAGGATATCATTAGACTTTAGATTCAGAAAACCTTGAGTTCAGACTTGGTTCTTTGGTTTACTTGCTTTGGATTGTAGGAAAGGCATTCATTTTCTCAAGTCTCTGTTTCCTTACCTGTAATAAGGGGATAATAGCTAGCCATTTACCTACATGGTTGTTATACAATTGCTATGGTCTGAAAGTGTCCCCCCCAAATTCATATGCTGGAAACTTAATCCCCAGTGCAACAGTGGTGGAAGGTGGGGCCTGACAAGAGGCATTTAGGTCACGAAAACTCCATTCTCATGAATGGATTAATGCTGCTATAAAAAGGGCTTGCAGGAGTGAGTTCGCTCTCTTCTGCTCTTCTGCCATGTGAGGACACAATGTTCCTTTTCTGCAGAGGATGCATCCACAGGTGTTGGCTTGAAACCAGACACCAAACCTTCTGGCACCTTGATCTTGGACTGTGAGAGAATAAATCTCTGTTCTTTATAAATTACTCTGTCTCAAGTATTCTGTTAAGCAGCACAAAACGAACTAAGACAACCCTGCTATGTAGGTAAAGAAACCTACATAAAAGGTGGATCTGACACAGTGCCTGGTACAAACTAATAAATGTTAGTCCCTTTTCCTTTTGGAACAAATGACATTTGCACTTACCTGAATTTTGTCGCACCAGCCAGCAAAATATCTGAATGTTTGCACAGACATTCCAATGTGAGTCTTCAGAGCCAAGGTATAGACGGCCCCTGAATCAAGGGCTTCAATGGTTGCCAGCTCTTCTTGGTTCTCTTCCAGTAGGTCTGCAAGTCTGTATGGTCAGTGAAAGAAATTCATTCAACAAATACTGATTGAACCCATATTACATGTAATACGCTATTCTAAGGACTGAGAGAATTCAGAGGTGAACACAAACGGACCAAGTCTCTGCCCTTATGGAGATCTTGGTCCAACAGCGAAGATAGACATTAAACAAATTAATAGATAATTTGTTTCAAGAGTTAGGAAAAGCAGAGGATATTGGAAGCTTGTATCACTTGCCTCAAATGTGTATAGGAAGTAAAACAGCGACTGAACCACAGTAATCCAAGGAGATCAATGATAGAAAGCAGTGGAAATGTGGATCGTTCATGGACATACAGAGAGATGTCAGAGTGCAACCCACACCTTTCGAGGACCCATGAACACTTGAGGATTTCTGATCGGTACAGAAATATTTCCAACACTGACTGAAGAGGGCAAGACAGAAACATATGGAATGAATTGCAAACACCCAGCAGATTTCTGTTTGGTGTTGAGTTGCTATGGGAAGATAAGTTCAGGACTGAATAATGACTACAAAATAATAAAAATTCGTCTTTTGTGTTCACCTCCTCTATTTGTTTTCCTTTGTTCCCTTAGTTGTTCTCTGAACTGTTCCTTTTGGGCCATTCTAGGGTTGGGCTTGAGAGCCCCCTGCCCCAGTGTTTCTTCCAGATCTTGCTCTTAAGAGATCTTTTGACAAAGGTCAGGTATTTGGTTTTAGGTGAGCAGAAAACGGAATTTATGATTGAATCCAGTTACTTCTGGCATACTTAGTTACTGATTTATAATACTCTTCCCAGGCCTGAGTATTTTTCCTTCTTGTTTCTATTCCCTACACATGAAGTAGATCTAAAATTTGTCTTTGAAAACAACAGGGTGCTGGATAGTCTCCATCTGTTGGAGACTGTATCTATTCTCCAGCCTGCTCTGTGAGCCTGACCCTGGTGGATGACCTTTATAGACTATATCATGTGGCTACCTTACTAGAGGACACTGGGAGCCACCTGCAGGAGACTGGTGAACCCCGGGAGAAAGTGGTCAGAGAATTCAATCCCCCAGCTCCCTAATAATGGGCAGGGATTCAGCAGCTGCTGTGTCCCTCCACCAAAAACCACTGTAATGTGGCCTTCTCCTAGAGCTACAGACCTTGCTAGATTCCAGAAACAACTCTTTCCTCTGTCCCTTCAGATCTTGAAGGAGTAGCAGCTTCCCCCTATCCTAGCCCTTCCTGGGATGATTCTTATGCTTTGTTGGATTCCCTTGGCCTTGTTCACATCTTTGTAAGTAGTCCTTTATTAAATTTCTGTTCCTATTAGGACCCTGATTGATAACAGCAATACTACAAAAATCAGGAACTCATATATATGGGATTGTATGTGATTCAAGTAACAGTTGACATGTAATAGGTACATACTAGAATGTTTTGCAGGAATTTTCAAAATCTTGGTAATGTTAGCCAGTATCCAAAGGCAGTAGACTTGCTTTTCTAAAAAACATACCTGTACATCAGTCTTCCTCTTTCTCTTGCATTCATCCTTCCCCATTCACCGTTTTCAAAAGCATCTTTTGCTGCTGCTACTGCTTTATCCACATCCACCAAAGAAGCATAGGACACTTTGCATATTGTCTATTTCAAGGTAAGTAAGACTAGGTTATATAAAAGATATAAATATGGTTCTTGGCATTAATATTATATTAATGGGAAAAATAGAGTACTACTTATACAAAGAATTTTATGATGAAAAATTATATCCAGTAATATGGTAAAGAAAAAGAAACGATTTTCAATATGAAAATTGTGAACCTGAAATTTGGTACTTCTCACATCAGCTGCATTATGGAAGAACACATTTAGGAAAGCTGTATAGTTCTTCTAGTGCCTTATGGAAGGTGAATTTCTTGCCATGCGTTTTCAAAGTCCCAACATTTTTTTCCACATGTAGTTCTATGTGGAGGGGTGACTCTGATGTGTATAGGTACAGCTATCTGTCTAAATTCATCGTAAATACTCATTCTGTAAAAGAGGTTACTGTGGCTAACAGCAGCCAGGACCAGAATCAAATAGTGGAAAGAAATGCATGAAGCACATTGTACGAAGTGCTCAGAGACAGAGTGATAGACTCAGGGGCTTCTTAACACTGCCTGTTTTACAACTGTGCATGAAACTAAAACTCCACGACCGGGGATCATGATACACACTAAATAATTACTCACAGATCCGTCTGTTGGGTTTATAGTGTCGTAAGTCTTTCCATCATCCGCATCTATGAACTGTCCATTTATGAAACACTGATACGGCATTTTTACTGTCATTTCATTGACCTCCTTTGAAATCTAAGAGAGAGAATGATGTTAATAGATTCAGTGGATTTCTGTGTTTGCTGATTTGATATCAGACAGCAGTAAAGACTCATATTCACTAATGCAGAGGTAGAAATTAAGTCTGTGCGATTCTGGTTCCTGCTGTCCAGAAGAGACACCCATATGTAAGATTTGGGCCTCAGGATGCTCAGCTTGTGATGACAGAAGTGCTCCGGGCTGGGCTTTATCAAGATCTCAGATTTTCTTCCTTTCGTAGATGAAACTTTACTCAAAAGACCTCCAGATAAAGGAAACACCACCATCTAGTGGTAGCATCGACAGAGTACAGCCATTGCTTTCATTTAAATCCTTGAAAATGCTTCTGTCAATAGGTTTCCTTTTATCCTGGTACCATGTTAAGTTTTATTTCCTTAAGTTCCTCCTGATTTTCACATTCTCTCTGTTACCTATGTGTTGGCTAAATTGTACTTTCTACCACTGGCTACCAAGCAAATTTAGGTTAGTCATTTTTTTTTCTTTTTTTTTTTTGAGACAGGGTCTTGCTCTGTCGCCTCTGCTAGAGTGCATTGGCTACCACCTCAAACTCCTGAGCTCAAGGGATCCTCCTGCCTCAGCCTCCTTAGTAGCTGGGACTACAAGCATGCACCACCATGCCCAGCTAATTTTTTTGATTTTTTATTTTTTGTAGAGCCAGGTTCTCACTCTTGCTCAGGCTGATCTTGAACTCCTGACCTCAAGCGATCCTCCTATCTCAGCCTCCCAGAGTGCTAGAATTACAGGGGTGAGCCACCATGTCTGGCCTGGTTAGTCAATAATTAAATTCTATGTGGCTCCATTTTTTCAACAATAAAATGGAAATAATAAAATGGGTACCTGCTTCATACAATTATTATAAGGAATAATTGAAATAATATATGTGAAAGATCATTATTGGCATAAAATTCCATATCAATGAAAGGTATTAAAAAGGGAATTCATTTATTTTTAAATCATTTCTTATAGAGAAAGTGGTAATGCTTTAAAAAAGAAACAAAAAGTAACAAGAAGGTATCTTGTTTTTTCCCATACCAAGTGTTCATGTTCTAAGAGATTTTTCCATTGTGTCTGTGTAGGATATAATGAGGGAATTTTCTGTGAATTGATGTGTTCACTCTCTGCAAATAGTCCACTTTTCTAAAACCATAGTTCGGGAAGTGCACTGAGTGTCTTACAGGTTGCATCTAATTTGATTCTTCCAACAATCCTATGAGGTGGATATTATTATTATCCCATTTGACATATGAGGAAACTAAGGCTCAGGGAAGTTAAGCAACTTGTCCAAGGTCACACAGCTAGTTAAGCTATGGTACTTGGATTCAAACCTAAGTTGGTCTGACTCCAAAATTCATGTTCTTACCTAGATGATGCTAAACTACTTTCCAGCTTTACCTTTTATTAAAAACAAGTGGATGAGAAGCACTTCTGGAACAGTGGAGTAAGGACCTTGAAAATCTACTCCTTCATAAAAGCAATGAGAACATGAGAAATATTGTCCAAATCGTTTCTCTTCGAACTCTGGAAATTAACCAAAGGCTTGCAAGAATCCATTTCAAGAAAAACAGCTGAGTCTGAATAAGAACAGTGAGCTTTGTATCATGTTAACTGCCCTATTCCCAACTCTTTAAGACTGACCACTCTGCAGTAACCTTGAAAATCAACATCTTTGCAACTAAGGTGGCTGTGGAAACCAACAGCCTAGAAGCCACCAGAGGGGATGAGTCTGGAGCTCTGAAAAACCACATCCCCAGAGAGTTGTTACTATTTGGCATGTCTGGCAGCTCCCTGAAAAGCTCCATTCTCAGGGCTTGTCTTCTTTTGTTTCTTTCTTTTAGAGATGGGGTCTTGCTGTGTTGCCCAGGCTGGAGTATAGTATCTATTTACAGATATGAACACAGTACACTACAGCCTCAAACTCCTAGGCTCAAGTGATCATCCTGCCCTGGCCTCCTGAGTAGCTGGGACTATAGGTGTGTGCCACTGAGTCCACCTTGAGCTTGTCTTTATTTGACCTTACTCAGAGCCTGCTCTGCACAAACAGCCCTATCCGTAGGGCATTTGTCAAAAATAATCACTGGCAATTATGTAATCTTGCAGCTGCCTGAGGCAGTAATACCATTTGTTGGGGCTAACAAACGGCCAACAAAAAAACGTAAAAGGAAAAACTAGGGAATGACATCCACGGGAGATTTTGAAAAGCTCTGACATATTCCTGGGAATCTGAAGGCCAATACATGCTCAGGGCTTGTGCGCATGCCCAGGAAAGACCTCAGAAGGCCCTGATCTCTGACCTTTGGCTGTCCTGAGGCCATCAGGGAGTGTGAAGGCTAAGGCAGAGTTGTAAACTGCCTGCTGGAGCTCTGAAGGTACGTCCCAGCACACCCACACAGAGTCCCCTTAGCAAAGGCTGGGAGACCCGCTGGCTGGAGTCATTTAAGGAAATCTGTGCCCAATCATTAGCAAACCACTAAGCTAACCAAAAAGGAATTTCAGTGGTGGCAAACAATAAAGAATACAGACTTTACAGAATTAGTCGAACAAAGTCATTGAGCAAAGAAAAAGTAACAACAACAAACCCTGTGAAGGGAGGTGGGTGGGGTCTGATTTCCAGAGTTGTCAATTCTATTATTTAAAATGGCCAGCTTTTGACAAAAGATAGACAATAGCAAATGTTGGCGAGGGTACAGAGAAGCTGAAACCTTCATACGTTGCTGGTGGGATCATAAATGATGTGGCCGCTTTGGAAAACAGCCTGGCAGTTCCTCAAAAAGTTAAACAAAGAGCTACCATGTGACTCATCAATTCTACTCCTGGGGATATACTCAAGAAAATTGAAAACATGTGTTCATGCAAAAACTTACACATGAATTTTCATAATATTATTCGTAATAGCCCAAAATTGGAAACAATCCAAATGTTCGTCCACTGATGAATCAACGGATGGATGGATAAACAAACTGTGAACTGTGGTATATTCAGACAATAGAATATTATTTGTCCAGGAAAAGTAATAAAGTGATGATATGTGGTACAAATAGGTGAATCCTGAGCACACTATGCTAAGTAAAAGAAGCCAGACACAAAAAGGCACATATTATATGATTCCATCTGTATGAGCTATCTAGAATAGGCAAATCCATAGACACAGAAAGGAGATTAGTAGTTTCCAGAAACTGGGGACTGCGGGTGGGGGTATAGGGATTTTTGGGGGGTGACAAAAATGTCCCAAACGGGATAGCAGTGATAGTTGCACAACTCTACAAATATACATTTACACCGAAATGTGTATTTTAAAGGGTGAATTTTATGGTATCTGATTTATATCTCAATAAAGCTGCCATTTTTTAAAGGTCATAAATGTAAAAACTAATGGATAACAGGCACAGCGTTCTTTTGTAGTATACGATGGATCTTAATGACTTAGAGTTAAAGCATCAAGGAAAAGCTTACATAATCCACTACCAGCTCCACCTCCTCATCTTCTCCTCTCAGCTTCCTCACGACCTTCTGGATGAAGTCTTCAAACTTGGTGGCCATATAGACATCTTCATTCTGTAACTGAAGCCCACCACATTTCTGTCTGATCTCTTCAACCAGCCTTAAAATAAGAACCAGCTTCATGTTACTCACATTTTTTAAAGGGTTTAGGGGGACTGTATTTCCAGCATTTGTCAAGTTTTTTTTTTTTTCAGAGACAATATTTCACTCTCTCACCCAGGCTGGAGTACAGTGGCGAGATCACAATGCAACCTCAAACTCCTGGGCTCAAGAGATCCTTCTGCCTCAGCCTCCTGAGTGGCTGGGACTTAAGTCTGTCTTCCCGTTTCAGCCTCCCAAAGTGCTAAGATTACAGGCATGAGCCACTGCACCCCACCCTCAAGTTGTTCTGAAGACAGACTTAAGTCCTATGCCTATTTATATCCTATGAGATCTTCTGCAACAATCATCAGAGAAGTTGATAAGCCTGGGGACAAGAAAATTAAAAATCTGTCTTGAAGGATGGTGGCAATTTTTTAGTTTTTAACTAATGACTAAAACTAAAAGAATTAAAGGCAAAAACATTTTAATTACTGACAATCAAGATAGTAACATATAAAGTCAGTTCCTTTCTTTTCAAATGTACTAAATGGATAAGAAATTAAGACAGTTTCTTAACTGTGAAGATTATGAGAATGAATGTCATATTATAGAATATTTTCTTTAAACTATGCACAAGAATAGACATTTGCTTGTATTAATGGTTAACGTGGATACTAGCTAGAACCATGCAGTATGTCAATATAATTTTTGAAGTCCTTTCCAGTCCTTTGATTTTCACTGTTAACTTGTCAAATTACAGCTGTTATCTGATATTTCTTGAGTGGCAATGGTGTATGAGGGACAGTACAGAAACCCCACCACAGTTGTCATTCAATCATTTTTTTCTCTAAAAGAGATGAGGTACCTTGGTAATCAAGATAATAAGATCGAATGACTATGGTAAGTCAGACACTCAAATAGGAATGAGTAATTCCTGAAGGAGTGTATTGCTAACAACAGAAAAAGGTATTAACAATATAGTATTGAAATCTTTAGTTAAGCTAATCAGAAGTCTCTGGGAACTTTTCACAGCTGAGAAATCTGTAATTGGAGAAACCAAAACTCTTGACTTTTGATAGTACTACATGCTCTTAAAATGATTGTTGATCTTTGGAATAAAAGCTCCATGAAAGAAGGGACATTGTCTAGTTCACAGACTGTATTCCCAGTGCCAAAACTGTTCCTGATATGTGTAAATGTTCAATAACTTTTATTAAATAAATGAGTGAATAAATGAATAAATAGAATATTCATGAGGAATATTGCTTTGTCCATATGAAGGATTTTGCCAAGAGGAGGCAAATTCTTTACCTTGTTTAATTAGTGAATGCCCATAGTGTGGCCTGGGATCAAAAATCCCTTAGCTTCTATTCTCTGCGCCTATCATCAAGGAACTGCAAAGCTCCCTGGTGAGTTTCCAGATGCCTCAAAGAAAAAAACACCTCTGCAAGACTCAGCACCATCAGGATCTTGGTACACTTTTCTTGCCATAGAGGAGTCTTTCTGGAACTCTAGTCTTTTCAACTTGCTGTAAACCTCTGTGTAGAAATTCTGATTTATAGGGTGATTACCCTTATTCTTGCAAGCAGCCTTATAACCCTCAGTCCAGATCTATCCTAATGGGTAATTTGGGGGGGGAGTAGGAGAAAAAAATTGGGGGAGGGGTATAATCAATGTCAGGTATCCTTCTGGGTCAGACTGTACAGGAAATTCCCTATTAGCATTCTCATGCAGAGCTTCTCAGTTCTGAAGTCATATTAGAGGAAAATCAGCTAAGAAATGAGAGGACAAATTTTAAAAAGAAGCAGAAAATTATAAGGCTTGGTTTTCTAGGTGTACAGAAGATACACAAACAACTTCTGGTTAGCAACAAAGAGAAGTAAACAGACACATGTATGTGCTAGACTATGAAACAACAAAAAAGATGAAAAAAAGAGATGTGTAGTAGCTAGGTATGACGGGGTGATGACATCTGGAACCAAGGATTTGGATTTGATTGTCAAAGACAAGGTCAAAATCCCTCGTGGAGGAATGTGAGTCAATTAGGTGTTGGTTTTACCTGACAACATCCATCGAGCTTGCTCCAGATTTAAAGAAGTCTGTTGAGTCTTCAATGACGGGGACGTTGCTTAAAATTCCAGCCCAGATGACCTTCACAAAAAGGGAAACATTTATGAGGAAGTGAACTTATTTCCTCTTCACCTTTAGCTTGACTACATTTCTCAGCCTCTCTTCCAGTTAGAAGCAGCCAATGAGTATGAGCGGAAGTGATCTGCACCACCCCAGCCCTGGCCTGCGGAAAACCTCCGGTAGACAATTCTTCATGCTCTTTTGCCCTTCAGTCTGTCTGGAATGGAGATGCCCCCAGAGTGAACTTGAAGAGAGCAGAGACTGGGTCCCCCAGTGGCTTCACCCCTACCCATTCAACCTAGAACTGCCTTGGATTCCTTATGTGGGAAATAAATTTGTATATACTGTGTTTGAGCATAGAAATTCGGGGGTTGGTTTCCTATTATAGCTAATACAAAAAGGAAGAAATAAAGTTCCAACCTCACTACCTTGAGGACTGATAGTACCAGTTACGAACAGGCTTCAGTTTTCCAAGGTAAGAGCAAGATTAAAGTCACCACATGTTCACCTTGATGATCTCTGCCACCTTCACCTCTTCGGCTGTAAGTTCTAGCACTGACGTCTCACCCGCTGAAAAGTACTGAGAGGCAGGAATCATTTTTCCATCTTCAAACTGCAGATTTCTCACCATCAGCTAACAAAACAGCAACAAAAGATGTGTAAACAGTAAAGATTAGGACGATACAAAAGTAAGGATGGCAGGAGGAAGAGTCGTATATATCCCATGCATAGAAGGGATAAGCTTAAATAAGCTTATTTGGAAAATACAAAAATGTAGATTAAAAGCCCTCACCATTATGTGTAAAAGGACTGAAATGGCATTTTAATAATGGCAGCACAAAGGAGAAAGTTAAGCCTAGGGATAGCTACATCTCAAAATGGATAATAAGCCCTGGGAAAATTGACATTTGGATGTAGGTATTTGGACTGAAACCTGCTATAACAATCACAGACACAACTACGGCTGCTGCAACTCTGCTGCTGTGTCATCTGAGCCCTTACTGAGTACCATGCTCAGAATGTTTGTGTGCACTGAGGTAGCTCATGTAATCTCATAAATCCTGATGGAGGCAGAGGACATTCTCCTTCTCAATCTACTGGTGCAGCAATAAAGGCTCAATGAGGTTAAGAAATCTGCCCAGTGCCACACAGATAGTAAGTAACAGAGCCGGGATAAGAACCCGGAACTAGGCCAGGCGTGGTGGCTCACGCCTGTAATCCTAGCACTCTGGGAGGCCGAGGCGGGTGGATAGCTCAAGGTCAGGAGTTCAAGACCAGCCTGAGCAAGAGCGAGACCCCGTCTCTACTATAAATAGAAAGAAATTAATTG
>CAUYRT010032062.1:0-75041 GCA_963574885.1 Lepilemur ruficaudatus | reverse complement strand
CCCAGGCTAGAGGGCCATGGCATTAGCCTAGCTCACAGCGACCTCAAACTCCTGGGCTCAAGCGATCCTCCTGCCTCAGCCTCCCGAGTAGCTGGGACTACAGGCATGCGCCACCATGCCCGGTTAATTTTTTCTATATATTTTTAGTTGGCCAATTAATTTCTTTCTATTTTTAGTAGAGATGGGGTCTCTCTCTTGCTCAGGCTGGTTTCGAACTCCTGACCTTGAGCAATCCTCCTGCCTCGGCCTCCCAGAGTGCTAGGATTACAGGCGTGAGCCACCGCACCAGGCCTTAATGTGTCTGTTTCTTTGGTGCAATTCAAATCTGAATAATTACAGTCCTACAATTTGAAAAGTTAAAAGTCATATTATAGTTGATGGTTTTCTATGGTTTTAATAAGAGTAAGACCTTTGGATAGCCATAGCATACATATGCTTAAAACAAGTTTACTATGACCTTAGCACACTGTGTATTGAGCCTACTCAAATAGTCATCTGGAGTTCACACTGCTATAACCATTTATATAATTACAAAGTGAATAGTTAACATATACCAAGAATAATTTGCTTCCAAATTCCAAAGTATTTAGCTTTCTAAAATTCTTTTAATTACATTTGGGTACCCTTACAAACCTGATTGCAAATGGCACTCAGGTTTTCTGCTGTTATTTGTCTAGAGAATTATCCAGACATTCTGATGCATGGCCATGTGAACAGTAAGCTAAAAACAGGAAGAAGGCAAAGGAAAGCTTAGGGAGGCATCAACATCATAGGAGGTTGCAAGCAAGTGTATTTTAGGGGGAGGAAGTGCAGATAAGTACAGTTACACTACATAATGTATAGAATATCCTTAAAGAGTTATTTTTATAAATTACAGGCATATCACTGAAAGTATTAATACTTATTTGACAACTGTCCTCACACATTGATCACTGATTGCTTATTTTCTAGCCCAAATAGGTCAAGTGAGTGTGCCTCATACTCCACAACTCTACCGTCTCAGACAACCCCCGAGGCCTCCTCCCTGAGACGTTCTGTTCCCTCAGCATCCCCATCTCCCAAGCCAATTCCCCACATAATAATCACATTGCCCAACTTATGCCAAAAAAGACCAGTGTGAGAGAAATCTCACGCCCCATTTGTAAGCACTGACATCCCACACTCACCTCTGTCCTGCCTACCCAAGCCAGAGTTCTTGGGCACAAACCCCAGGATGTAGGGCACTTCTGGGCACAAACAGAGAACAGAGAGCCAGGGCTTTTGGACCCATCACAGACCCTCCAATCCAGCTCAAAAATATGCTCTGATGCTAGAGGCTAGGATTCTCTTCCAGTTGATTACGGACCCCTTGAAGGCAGGAGGGGGGATGTAAGAGAACATGACGCAGGCACGGGGGGTAAGGGAGAAAGGGGAAAAGAAAGGAATGAAAAGAGAATGGCAAGAAGAGAACAGACTCTTAAGCTCTAAGTTCATTCGTAAAGTAGTGCATTAATTTACCTGAAGAAAGAATAGCCAAGGTAATGTACAGTCAGACTAGTTGCCACCTGACTCTTGGATAACTATCTCCTTCCTTTGTCTAGTCATTAAAAAAACACATGATCTACATTTCAGGCACATTGCTAGGTCCTGGGAATAGAGCATGAACAAAACATGAGTGCTAACTGCCCACAGGGAATTGTCAGTACAAAGAGATACGACAACATTTGCAAACACAAATCTGTGATAAAGGTGACGAAGGAAAAGAACAGTGCTCTGTAACAGAGGAGGGGGAAGGCAGAGGGTGGTGAGAGACATTTTGGATAGGGTGGTTCAGGGAAGGCCAAATCAGGCTCAGGGATATGATCGAAGGCATAACCTCATCTACACGGGTGATGATTACTCAGGCATCTGTCACAGACAGGGAATTCAAGAGTAGGAGAAAGGGTAGGAGGAAGGCTCCAATTTGCTACAAACAAGGAAGCAAAAGAATGTCTTTAACTAAGCAGCAGGGTGGGGCTCGCTCTTTGGGCAGGAAAAGAGGCCGTATAGTAAGGTTACTCTTTCCCTTTGGAAAAGGGTTTACCCTGTGGGTCTAGCCTCATGGCCACCAGCTTCGGCACACAGCTTATCACAGCCTGACCTAACTGCACATATTTGAATATAATAAGCCACATTCAAACAGTATTTTCATTGCTGTACAAAGAAACTCAAGTAAACTGAAGACTCCAAAAATTGCTTTAAGATAGAAAAAAAGACCTTTCAATTATGGTTTTTTCCCAATTTCGTTTTTTAAAAAATCGAATGTATATACCTACTCAGCCCTGACCTTGGTACAAGAAGAACCCAAAAAGCCATCCTAACAATGTCATAAGAACTTTCATCTGGCCTGCTGGATCAATTCTCTGAATTCCAAAGGTCATTGGGTAGATCTGTTTACACTGACTGGGCATCAGAGTCAAATGGGACACCATACACAGGTGGTAGTACAGTCACATGGAGTACAGTGAGGACCTGAGGCTGGCTCGGCTCCTGTCTTGGTGGAACCTGGAAGAGTTTCTGTGTGCATGTCCATCATGCAGGACAGGCCAGCAAAAGCCTCCTGACCTCAAAGCTCTACTCCTTCATGCTGGATAAAGGATTTGATATTTCTAGCACATGGGCTAAAATCAATTAGATAATGTGCAGTTCCACTAATATTTACTAAAGAGAACATAAAATAATAACTGGAGTTCGATCTTCTCTATCTGACCCTAACCCTTGGGAGACAGCATTTGTAAGTGGTGAAAAGTATATAGATTTCAAGAAGCTCCCCAGGCTTCAAAAATCCTAGCAATACTTCCAGTTTAGACAAGTTACTGAACTTCTCTGAGCCTGCTTCTCATTTGTAGAATGAGGATCATTTCACATACCTTTCTTTTTCCTTTTTAAGAGATGTGGGTCTCTGTGTGTCACCAAAGCTGGAGTGCCGTGGATGTTTACAGGCACCATGATTGCACACTACAGCCCTGAACTCCTGGGCTCAAGTGATCCTCCTGTCTCAGCCTCCCAAGCAGCTGGGTCTACAGGTGCATGCCACTGTGCCTTGCTCACATATCTTTTGTGTACAGAATTTTTTAAATGCCCACACTATGCCTGGCACTGGGCTGGCTGCTGGCAATTCAAAGGTGAACACAGCAGCCCCTGTCTCTCCTCTCACAAAGCTGACAAGTAGTTAGCATGAGGAGCCTTGAGAAAGCGAACTCCTAGAGGCTACAGAAGTCCAGAGCAGGCATTCCTGAGGAAGCCTTTGCATCATGACCTGAAACTGAGCAGGTGTTTGTTGGTGAAGAGTCACCTGAAGTGCATTCTAGTGAGAACAATGTGTGTGAAACCCCTGGGAGAAGAAAGGACAAGGCAGCTTAAACGATTGGCACTGGTACAGCACAGGCACACGGGTGGTGCTGAAGAAGAACTGGTGACTGTTAACAACAATTATCACAATAAAAATGATAACCACAGACTTCTTTCTAGTAACAGAGAATAGTAGGGCATCTAAATTGTCACTTATCCCTCACAAAAGTACCCAAAAGGTACAGTGCAGACCTTTATTTTAAATGAGCATATTCTGACTCACATTTTTACCATTTTATGGAAAAGGAGAGAGTTTTAAGTAACATTATGGATGTGAACAAAGTGTGTATACTGATGACTGAAAACTAAAAGTGGATTTTCAGGAGTCAACCACTAAAACTTCAACACCTTAGATAATCTCTGAATGTCATATTACCAAGAACCACTGTGGATTCTTTCACTAATTAAATGTTTGTTTCTCCTTTGGACCACAGTACTTATTTTACCGTTGCAGTTGGCCTGAAAGGGCATTATACTTAATAAATGTCAGAGCCCAAATCCCACAGATATCAGATTTACACCTTGCACTATTTTGGAAATGTCATTTTAATTATCACTGCAGCAATCCTGACCCAATTCTTCTTGACAACCACTACGTAGGCACAAAAGCAAGTCAGCTGGAAAAACTCAGAGCCAAATTTGGAAAAGATTTCCTGCCAGAAATGTTCTCTCATACTTAAAAGTGATTATGGCAAGGGCCATCTGCCCTTTGTACAAATAATCCTTCAAATCATCCCTACCTGCTTTAATGACCACATTCTCAAGAACTCTCTTAGCTAGAGGGGCAAATAACCATACTTCTACATAAGACGACTAAGAGAAATAAGATGACAATTTAAAATAAACACCTATGTGCTGATAATTCTTAATCCTGGAATGGCAACCCCATCTCTACTCCAAGATACAAACGCACTTGAATCAAACTCACGTAGAAACAAAATTCTATGTCCAAGTGTCCAAACTTATAATCATCTATAATAAACCTACCCTCAAAACCTGCTCACCCTCCACTCCAGGTTCCCCACTTCAACTGGTGCTACTACTGTTCACCCAAGCCAAAATATGGAATTGCTCTTAACTCTTCCTTCTCCCCTACCATCCTCCACCACATCTTCCCCAACTCACCCACCCAAATAGGTTTCAGGTGTGGCCACTGCTACTCAGAACCAGCTCTCACTTTCAAGCTCTCCCCAGTCCCACCGAGACTGTCCTAATTCAGGTCTCCCTCATTTCAGAGGTGGATTTCTATTACTGAAATAGTATCCTTACTGGTTTCCATGCCACCAATCTTTGTTTTTTCAAATAACATTAGATGTTTTAAATACACAGAACATTAAAAAAAAATTTTTTAAGGCACATAACCCAACACCCAGATAAACTGTTACCTTTGTCAAAGAACAAAATTAATGCATGCATAAATATGGTTAAACAATCCAGCTATTACCAAAAGAAAACAAAAAGAATAAAAAGCTTCTTTCCCAATTTCCTTATCTCTTTCCAGTTTTTGTTTTTAATAAAGTTTTTATTTTGGAATAGCACTAAAGGGGACTATAGGGGTTTCCATATACCCCACACTCAGTCTCCCTATACTAATACCTTACATTAGTATGGGGCATTTGTTACACTTAACAAATCAGTACTGACACATTAATTTTTACCTGATGTCCTCATCTGTTCCAGGACCCCATTCAGGATACCACATTACATTAGTCATCCTGTTTCCCTAGGCTCCTATAGCACACTGACTGCCACACCATAAAAAAAAATTTTTTCCTTGGGGCCACAGTGTTTTATTACAAAAATAGAATAAAAACTTCAAAAGCAAAACGATCCTTAATAATTTAATGAAAAATCTGTTATTTTTTATTGTTTTCTGTGCATGAGTTACATGTAACTTGAAAAATAGTCCACGCGGCTTCCTAAGTAAAGAGACGTGTGAGTTACATATGCTTCACCAGGCCCTGGGCTTGAAACCAGCGTGAGTTAAATACAACTCACATGTGCTAGGTTATGACAGTTTCTCAGACTTTCTTTGTTTAGATGACCTTGACATGGGTAGGTTATAGAGTATCTTTTATTTTGAGTTTGTCTGAGGTTTCTGCCATGTTTGTTTTATTTTTATTTATTTTTATTTTTATTTTTTTTTGCCACCACACTGAGCTAATTCTTTTATTTTTTGTAGGGGGCGGGAGCGGGGGGGGGGGAGGTAGGCGGTTCTTGCTATGTTGCCCAGGCTGGTCTTGAACTCCTGGCCTCAAGCATTCCTCCCATCCCAGCCTCCCAAAGTGCCAGGATTACAGGCGTGAGCCACCGCATCCAGGGCTGATCTTATTTTGGACTAGTCCCTTAACTTTTCCAGGCATTAGTTTTCTCACCTATACATTCATATTTCAGATGGCTACTCTGAAGATGGAATGAATTAGTGTGTGTGAAGGCGTTTTGAAAAGTAAAAAATGAGGGGCCAGTGTAAGATTGTATTTTTTTTCTTGTTCACTAGTACCGTGCTTTTCTTGTTCATGATTATAATCTTTTGTGTGGGGATGAAAGGCTAAATTATCGGCTGGGCATGGTGGCTCACCCTTGTAATCCCAGCACTCTGGGAGGCTGAGGTGGGAGGATTGCCTGAGCTGAGTTTGAGATCAGCTTGGGCAATGAGCAAGATCCTTCTCTACTAAAAATAGAAAAATTGGCCGGACGTGGTGGTGTGTGCTTGTAGTTCCAGCCACTCAGGAAGCTGAGGCAGAAGGATCGCTTGAGCCCAGGAGTTTGAGGCTGCTGTGAGCTAGGCTGATACCACGGCACTCGCCCTGGCAACAGAGTGAGACTGTCTCAAAAAAGAAAGAAAAAAGAAAAAGAAACGATAAAAACAACATAAGAGCCAAGGGAGGATCCCAAGACGGGATAACCTTTCTAGTCCGTAGATTTGAAGCAAAGGGTGGAAGGAGAGGCAGTGCCAGGTGATGGAAGAGCTTGTGCTTTGGTGTGAGAAAGACATGAGTTTGAATCTCGGCTGCAGCACGTACTGGACTAGCTTTGTTACCATAAATTGTTCAACTTCTCTGAGTCTAGGATTCCTTTTCTGTAAAATAGGGATGAGAATATCATGTCTTGCAGGGTAGTTGTGAAAATTAGAGATAAAGTTTGTAAAATATCTGGCACATAGTATACACAATATAAGTGGGAAGCATTGTTTAAACTCTCAAGGACTTGGGTTGAAAAGTCCCCACATTCATCCTTTGGCCTGTTAAAAATATTCTTATCCTGGTAGTTAAAAGACTTGCTGTAAAGCAGGCTAAAATTAGCACTGGAGCCTGGGAGTGTTTGTTCAGTGAGTTATCCATAAAGTTTTGGTTGGGAAAAAATAAAAAAAAGGTTACTGTCATGTTTTGACAGAACTTATGGGGCTTTCTGAGGAAGCCCACAAAGGGAAATTCTATTCTCATCACATTCTATTAAGAATTGCTATCAACAATTGTTGATGCTGACCTTGACACCTGGCTGAGGTGGTGCTTGTCACATTTCTCCACTGTAAAGTTAGTCTTTTTCCCTCTTTCCATACTGTACCCTCTGGAAGAAGTCACTAGGTGCCACTCACATTTACAGAGTGGGAGCCATGCTCTGCTGCCTTACTGTGGAACATTTACATAAATGATTTGGAATAATTCTGCATGGGAGATTTGTCTCTTCTCCTCCATTTATATGTTTATTCAATCATTTATTTCTATCAAGATGGACTCATGAATATTTATTTTATACTTTGGGTTATAATCCAATACTACTTTATTTTTTTGCCTAAAGTATCCTAGCATTGGATGTTGGGAGCTCTTTCAGTTGACTCCTGAGTCTCTCAGACATACCCTCATTGTTGTTTTGTTCTGCTTTTTGTTTAGTTTTACAATTACTCCTTTACTTTGTAGCTCTACAAGACTCACCAGGTTCCTTTTCTCCAGCCCTAGAATTCTCCAAGGAGTCCTGGTGGTATTACAGACCAAGATCTGGGTACTGAATGGCAATCCTTTTTTTTTTTTAAGAGATCTTATACATCTGATTCTGAATCTTATTTTCTTAGGAAATCATTCCATGTCTACACAAAAAAGATCAACCATATTATTTTAAACTTCACTTCCCACTAGGAGATCATCTAATGCTGCCACAGTGGATTGTGTCTCCCATAACACACAGGATGAGATTTATATGGCAGGCCCAATGCCCCATGCCAAGCCATCTACACATACCACTTCATTTATTCCTCATGGTGGCACAGGGATTATCATCCCCAATTTTCACATGAGGAAACCAAGGCTGACAGGTAAGTTCCAGGTCACACACTGCTCATGCAGAGGCAGCACTCACACTCGGTCTGAGGGATTCCAAAGCACTCAGCTTGGCAAGATGGCTTTCTGGAAGGAGAACTGGCCTAAGATGGCAAAGTCTAGGGCTCTCCTTTCTGTCCTGCCATTAACCCAATTATAGAAAACCTGAAACTTTCAGTATCCGTGTATAAAGCTGCCCTGTGTACTCCTCCTGTGAGGATCATAAAGCAAAACTAACAAAAAATACACAGAAAAATGCTTCGAAAATACTAATACTCTACACACAGTGGAAAAGTGCTGGTATTATATTTTGCATATTTTAATGGCTTCTTTATTAGTCATGAATAAATAATGATTCAAATAGGCAACTGCTAAAAGAGGCAGCTTTTTAATCCTTGTTTCCTACCACATCTGCAGTTCTTTAGGGTAAAAGTTACCTAGACTTCTTTCTAAGCTCGATTTCCAGGTAACAGTGACTAAGGAGGTGGGCAATTTGAAAAAAATACATAAATAAAAATAAGAATAAAAATCAAGCAAAAGAACAGTCTTTATTTTAAACTCAGATTCACAAGGCTTTCTCCATGGCCTTTAAAATCAAAAAGCTAACCTCCACATTATTTTGCCCTGTTGTTTAAAAAACAAACCAAAACACAACAACTTAAGACAAATGCTACTAGTAAATAACATACTTTCAAATCCTCAAATGAAAGGCTCTAAGACAGGTCCCTTCAGAACATGAATTATTTAACTCTCCTGCCTAGCTATTGATTTCCTACAGCTGTTTGACCTGAAAATAAAATGTTATAATTAGGTACGAAATACAAAGAAATACTCTCATTGTATACTTTAAATTCTCAATTCAAACATACAAATATACTTTAAATTCTTAATTTAAAGCTAGGAGCAGAAATGTGACATCTTCTAATATGACCATTTTCAGCCAAACTTGACCAAATTTAGTTTAAGAAAATAAATATACACACCATTAACGATTCAATACAAAATAAAGAGCAAAAGTTCTGGATGTGTGCCCATTTTCCCACAGCAGGAGATAAAGGAAGACTTATTACTGTGCACAATTTTACTCTATAATACCTGTTTCAGTAGAAGCGTTTGGAAATATCCTTAAGAGACAACAAATTAAAAGCCTGCCAGGAAACCCATCCCATAGGAAAGCAAGACAGTGATATAGATTGTTCCCATCACATCAACTGCACTCTACCTTTGAATGCGAGCCTTGTTCACACAGAGTCTTTCTTTCAAAATCTCAATGCTGCCAAAACCTGGGAAAAGCCTCTGTGGAAAAACTGAAGCCTAATCAATAAGACTTTTTGTGAACAACACTTCTTCTGTAGTTTTGTAGTTCTCCTTTCCACTGTTGCATTTTAAAAATGCAAATCTTTAAAAAGCAGGACAAAAATTTAAAAATGACCTAAAACAGAACCAGCATCTTCACACTGCTATGGTTTTTATATGCTTTTCCACTATACACTGTCAGGAAAACTTAGAAATTTTTAGCCAGTAGATTCCTTTCAAGACAGCTTAGACTTAATAACAAATGCCTTGTAATTGCAAAATAGATTTTCATAATCCACATATTGTGAACATAAGAAAACAGAGAACAATTAAAAGCACATGAAATAAACAGAGGCTGATGAAAACATAGCTAACCTCAGCTTACTGTGCCTACTCTCTCCTAGTTCTAGAAGGCTATTAACATTAACGTTAATATACGTGTACGTTTCACAATTTTTCCCTGCCTAAATGCAAACAACATTCATAACAATTATTTTCCCATGATTTTTAGTTATCAAAGCAATTATAAAATATTTTAAGTATTTTATTTATTTCCTAGTCAAGCAGCAATAATTATAAACATTTTTCAGAATATATTAGAAAAACCTACCTTTCCCAGTGGTCATAATTGTCAGTGCTCGTGGTACCAAATAAAAAAACACTGCTCGAAAGCTATACCTACTCACAGCAACATAAGCATCAGCAAACTCCACCCACAAGACTTCTTCAGTGCGATCCAGCACCAATGACAACTGCCACCCTATTCCAAAATAAAAGCCTAGACTATATAACATTGATTTTTAAAAAAGGGTAAGGGAAGGTGAGCCTTCTCCATCTGGCTTTACTCATGTAAGACAGTATTCTTTAAAACTGGTATTAAAATTTTTTTTAACCAACTATCTTTTTTCTCCCTCAAGAAACGAGAATATTCCTAACATAAATCTGAAATTAGAAAAGTATCAAAAAGCAATCTTATTTCCACATGGAAGATAAAATAAGCTGTCTGTTCCAGCTTACGCTTCTAAAGCTGGTATCAGAAGCAGTCTCTTCTTCCAGGCTATTTTAGGTGGTCTTCTCCTTAGCACAGCTCAACATGCTTGCCAGCCTTTTAAACACATTATCCTGCATCCGTGACTATAGAAACACTTTCCTAAGATATTAAACCACAGTCCCAACCCTGTAATATGCAGAATCTAATAAACAAGCAGGGAAAGAGGGTGGGAACCCAATATTGGCACTTGATCCACTTATTCACAGTCATAGCTTTTAAAGACTACACATGGACAGTAATGCTTGGCGTCTTAACAAAGAAAGAATAACTGATTCACTTTTAAATGAATGCTTTGTCCTAGCTACATTAGGCAACAATTCAGATCTTACCTAACACGATCTGTCATTGGTCTATTTCTTTTCAGACTTGCACAGGTACTTCTCACTTCCAACAAAATAGACATGGTATGTGTAACAGTTCTCAAGTTATAATTTTTTTTAGTGCAAAAACATAAGCCAGGATGCATTTGGCAGCAGAATGATACCCTATACAGATTGTGTATAAGAGCCAATAATTTTGTGATTCTTTGTTACCTAGTTTATAGTTTCATCAGCAAATAAATATCTTGTCTTTTTCTTTAGCTACAGATTTATTATGGAGTTAACCAACATGACACTATCTTTCCTCATAAACATGTTAGCTTTGCTTAAGAAACTCAAAAAGCATGTGTATTTTTTAACCAAATTAATGTCCATGGGCCTTACTTCAATCAAATCCAATTAAAGAGCATTAAGTGGTTGCAGACAAAAACCACTGACTAGTCCATAATTACTGGCTCTTTCATTCTGAAAATCCAATTCTCCCATGAACATAAGCACATCTGCATGACTAAAAAACTTACAAATAATTTGCTTTTGAAACTCATGGAAGGAAAAACTATAATTTTTGCTTCAAGGGGTTTGCTAATTATATGGAGATTAAAAAAAGGAAAAGAAACATCTATATAGCAACATATTTTTAACTCCCATATTCTTGCCATTCAAAGCTGAAAGGTCTTTGGGTAACCTAGCAACAAGAAGGAATCATACATAGATGAAGTATTCTATTACAGACAGGAAGCCCACTTCAAATTGCTACTTGGCTCTTTTTTCATTGCTGTTTTAGTCACAATTCTGTTACATTTTTAAAAATTAAGTCTATGGGTTTCATATAAATATTAATTAAACATCATAGAACAACATGATTTTGAACATGTCAAGAAATACCATCCAGGATGAAACCCATTCATTCTTAAGAGTATTTCCATTATGTTTCTTCCAACCTAGTTCAAATCCACAACTTTGATTTCTTACTCAAAAGAGCATTATTGTTCACAAGTAACAAATGAAAAACATAAACTGTACTTCACCAAAATGTAAAACTTGTGTACACCAAAAGACACAATGAAGAAAGTGAAGACATAAGCCACAGACTGGGAAAAAATATTTGTAAATCATATATCTGGTAAGAGTCTTATCCAGAAAATATAAAGAACTCTTATAGCTCAACAACAAAAAGACAACCCAATTTTTAAATGGGCAAAGAACTTGAACAGGGATTTTTCCAAAGAAGATCAACAAATGGCCAACAAGCACAGGAAAATATGCTCAACATCATTAGCCATTAGGGAAATGCAAATCAAAACCACAGTGAGATATCACTTCATACCAACTAGGATGACTATAATCAAAAATTCGAAAATAATTAAGTGTTTCCAGGATGTGCAGTATTTGGGAATTGCTGGTGAGAATATAAAACGGTGCAGCTGCTATGGAAAATAGTTTGGTGACTCCTAAATAAGTTACACATCTGGTAATTCCACTCCTAGGTATAGACTAGAACTAAAAACAGGTGTTCAAACAAAAACTTGTACGTAAATGTCTAAAGCAGCACTATTTACCATAGACAAAAGGTAGAAACTATCCAAATGTCCTCAACGGATGAACAGTGGCAAGTATCTGTGAATACACTAAAAATAACTGACTTATCCGCTTGAAATGGGCAATTGTATGGTACAGGCATATTTCAGTAAAACAGTTTAAAAAAGAGCATTACTGTCAATTTAAAGAAAGTGTACATTAAATTTTACACGCACACTCCAAAATAACCTGAAACTCTAAAAAAAATGACAGTTATTCCCAAATGATGTTCTTTTCATTTAAAAAATGAATATATCCCTGAAATGGAGCAGTTGGAGGAGAAACCTACCATTCTGAGCACTAACGATGTCTCAGGCGCTGTGCTAAGAGTTTTACACACAATCTCATTTATTCTCCACAACATCACTGCAGAGCATTCATTCCATTTTACAGAGGCGTAAATTATGGCTCACAAGAGATAAGTCATTTGCCCAAAGTCACAAAGCTACAGAGTGACAGAGAAGGGCAGAGCAGCCTTCCTAAGGAGAAAGGATGGTCGAGTATGTTTTCAAAGCAACCCCCTTTAGCTTCTCCCTGATGTTGTGTCTCCATTGGCCCACATGGAGGAACGTGGTCACCCACACTCCAAAATGAAACATAACTACTGTTTGCCAAACACAGTTACCACTCATGAGACACATACTTGTTGTCAAGTCCTTATGCTGAGTACAGGCTACTAATTTTTTACAAATGGGAGTTTGAAAGACACAGAGCATTTAGTCAACACCCTCTGGGTCATCCTAAAAAGGACCTCTGTGAACATGCAGTTCTAATCAAATGAGGCAGCCTTCAAGTGATCAGAACCTCTGCCCAAAAAGCCATTTAGAACGTGGAAATGAGCCACATGATGCCATTCATTCACTCCTTATGTTTTACTCAGTTCTTCTTCAGCTCCAACTCACATGAAATAGTCCCATGGCTTGAGGCCAGGAGTTCAAGACCAGCTTGGGCAACACAGCCAGACCCCATCTCTACAAAAAATAGAAAAATTAGCCAGGCGTGGTGGTACATGCCTGTAGTCCCAGCTACTCTGGAGGCTGAGGCAGGAAGATTGCTTGAACCCATGAGTTTGAGGTTGCAGTGCGCTATGAGGATGCCACCACACTCCAGCCTGGGTGACAGAGCAAGATCTTATCTCAAAAACAAACTCAAAGTATTCATATATGCATTTGAAATTACTAACATACAAAGATGAAAAGCTGGTTCCTGTCAAATGAACCAATCAGAGAGAATTTGCTGGGACTAAGAAAAGAAGACAGACTGTGAAGTGTCCAAATCCTAGAATGAGCAAAGGAGACTTACAGTCCAATGCAGGAGACAGAGATATTAGTCAAATAATTACCAAATGTAAACCTGCCAATGTGACAGATCTAAGCAGTGAAGCAGGGAGTGCCTGGCCATGCTTAACAGGGGCATCTGACACCACTTGGGGGGTCAGCTCCTTTCCAAGGGGCTGAGGCTTGACTCAGGTTGATTTCAGAAGGGCATGCAGTAGTTAGCTAAGAAAAAGAAGACAGAAGGAACATCACCTACCTTTTAAAGAAAGGGTAAAAAGGACAGACAGAGGCAACTGTGGTTTGCCCTCAAGGAAGGGCAGAGACCGCAGTGAGGCTACAGAGTTGGGACTGAGGTTGCAGGGGCCAGATGGATGGAGCATGGCTGCAGTAGGTCCTGGTAAGGATTTTGTGCTTTTCTTGAGAGAGATGTGGAAGTAACAAAAAGATTTTAAAATAAATAAATCAAAATGTATGGTGAGGACAGGAGGTAGAATCCAGTACAACATGGAGATGTTATGAAAGACCCTTAGTCAAAACCCCTCTGTGGGACTGAAGCCCTCCCCCTTGACATTATCACCACGTAATTAATGTAATTGTGTTAATGTTTTTTCCTTTCCCTTGGGAAATAAATGGGAGTTATAAATTTTGATTGTTTTCCTATGTCCTTAGAAGATGACAATAACAACAGTGTGGACTTTCTCAGGTCAGCACTTGCGAAATCACTAAGAAAAATACACCTGCTCAGGAACTGATACTCATTTTCTATCTTAATATTTCTACTAACAATTACAGAAAGGGACATGCCCACGTTTTGAGCCTGACTCAAATGAGATAACTGATTACAAGTGCTCCTCATCACCACAGTTCAGCATTTCCAGTGGGCAGAGATAAAATAAGATTGGCAATGTCCCAAACAGTGTTGAAGCTCGGAGACAGCTATATGCAGATATGTGATCCTATTCTATCCACTTTAATATATTAATATATTTGAAATTTCCCAGGAATTTAAAAAGGAAGGAGGTAAGAAGACCTCCCTGCTTTGATGCCATCACCAGGTGTGCCTATAAAGTTTGGCTATGGGTGTGTCCACCTCAAAGAAAGCAGAGGTACAACCTGCTCAACTTTCTGAAAAATGAAAATTTCATAAGCTAATGCCAAAAGGACAATACAGACAATATTAAATGCTATTTAACACTGTTCTGGGAGGAAGGAAAAGGGGCACAACAGAAAATCTTCCAGTCTGAGTCTCTTTTGCCTCAACAGTGGTTTTCATGCAGAGGAGGACAGTCCTCATTTTGGCAAGATTCTACAAAAGAGAACAGATTGAGGGGCCAGAACGGACACAGTGAGAGAAGTACACATATTATTTTAATAATGCAGGCAAAGAATATAAACTGGATGAGAGTGCCAGAGAAGGAAAGAAGTGGATGGATTCAAGAAATATTTGAGTTAAAATCCATAGGAATCAGTGATAATACACACGACAAATGAAGAAAAGGGAGGTATTAAAGATGGCACCTAAGTTTTAATTTACATGCCAGGATGGATAATGGAGCAGTCACAACTATAAGAAGTACATTAAAGATTTAGTATAGGGCTATATTTATTGTTCTGTGTTCTAATATCTTTCAACCAGAAGTAGAATATAAATCTGGTTTTAGATACACGTTCCAAATACAAGAGGAAATGTCAGACAGGCAGCTGCTTCACATACAGTTCCATCCTTATGGCAAGATCTGGACAGGAGAAAAACATTTATGAAAGCATGTGATATGGTTAGTAAATAAAATTATAGTCATGGATAAGTATAGCCAGGGAGAAACTGCTGCCTAAGAAATAAAAAAACCTAGAATCAAGCTTTAAAAATTTAATGACCAAGTAGGAGACATTAAACAAAAGAAGGAGACCAAAAACATGCAGCCCAAAAAGAAGAGACGGTATCAGGCCCAGTCTCTTTCCTTTTTGTTCTTTTGGTAAAAAACACACAATAATTTCTTAGGTATGAAACCTAAAACACAAACAACAAAAGAAAAAAAATAGATATATTAGACTTCATCCAGATTAAAAATTTTCTATTTCAAATGATACTATCAAGTGAAAAGAAAACCCACAGAATGGGAGAAAATGTTTGCAAATCATATATGTGATAAGGTTCTAGTATTTAGCATACATAAAGAATTCTTTTAACAGTAGACAACCCCATTTAAAAATGGGCAAAAAATTTATCTGAATAGACATTTCTCCAAGGAAGGTATATAAATGGCTAACAACCACATGAAAAAGATGCTCAATAATGACCCACTGGGGAAATGCAAATCAAAACCACAATGAGATACCACTTTGTATCCACTATGATGATAACAATGAAAAAGAGACAGTAACAACTGTTGGCCAGGATGTGCAGAAACAAACTCTCATACATGCTTCCTGGTGAGAATGCAAAAGGGTGCAGCCACTTCCACATGAATGAACTTTGAAAACATTATGCTAAGTGAAAGAAGCCAAACATCGTATAATTCCATTTATAAAAAATTTCCAGAGCAGGAAAATCCAGAGACAGAAAGTAGGTTGCCAAAGATTGGGGAGAGAGGAGAATAGGGAATGAGTACCAATGGGCATGGGTTTTCTTGGGGTGATAAAATATTTTAGAATTAAATAGTAGCGATGGCTGCAAACTTTGTGAATATATTTTTAAAAAAACACTAAATCATGTATTTTTAAAAAGTGATAACTTTAGTAGATCATTATATATCTCAATTTTTAACTATGCTGATGGCTTAAAAAAAAAAAACCCAATACCTAATTTATGGAAAAAACTTAGATAAATAGGAATATATAAGAACAACTTCATCTTGAGTAAAAAAAAAATCTAAAGAAACGCTACAGCTAACACCACACTTAATACCTGGGAACAGGCAAGGATGTCCAGTCTTACCACTCTTATGTTACGTAATGTTGGAGGTTCTAGCCAGTACAATAAGGCAAGAAAAAGAAATTAAAGGCATAATGATCTGAAAAAGATAAAACTGTTCCTATTTGCAGATAACATGATGGTCAGTGTAAAAAATCCCAACAAAGTTACAAAAACTCCCAGAACTAGTTCGTTAGTTCAGAAAGGTCTAAGCTCTGTAACAAAATGGAGAAAGTTGAGGGTGGATGGATTTAGAGGAAATAGAACAGTCCAGAAGAGTTCAAAGGAGTAGATGAGCAAAAGAGAGAGAGAGAGAGAGAGAAAAAAAAGGAAAAGGGGAGAAAGGAAGGAAGGAAAGGGGGGGAGGAGAAGAGAAGAGAAGATGAAAAGAAAAGAAAACAAAAGAAAACAAAAAAAAAAGAAAAGAGAAAGAAATTAGAGGAAGAAGGAAATTAGGTAGTTTGTTTTTTGACAGCTAGTGAACATCTTGATCTTACCGGTCTCTCCAAGTTACTGTAAAGAAATGGGTTAGGAATTCAAAAATTTTATGCATACGTCTTTATATTACTCGTTTTCCTTTAAACAAATATTTTGGCTCTAACAATTAAATATATACACAAGTATATCTATATATGTATATACATATATACACTAAAGATTATAGGCTTCCAAGAAATTTTGAGTTAAGGCTTCCTTACCATTTGCTATTTTTAACATAGATGCCTAGAGGAACTGTTTTCATCTTCAACCCTACTCCTACACCCACAGATAGATACACACACACACACACACACACACACACATGCGTGCATGCATGCACACACAAAATAAGAGAATCTGGGGGCAATGCTTATACCTAGGTACTTAGAATAAAATGCTGCAGTGATACACCCAATGCCACACAATTTTGGTGTTCTTGAGATTAAATCTGATTTGTCATATTCATGGAAACCCTCAGAGCTGCAGTCCCCAGCCCCTGGGCCACAGAGGCAAGCGAGCAAAGCCTTATCTGTATTCACAACTGCTCTCCATCGCCCACATCACTGCCTGAGCTACGCCTTCGGTCAGATCAGCAGTGGCATTAGATTCTGCATTATGGTGAGTTGTGTAATTATTTCATATTATGAAATGATTCATATTTCATAATTCATTTTCCATATCCATATTTCATATTAAATGTACTAATAGAAATAAAATGCACAATAAATGTAATGTGCTTGAATCATCCCGAAACCATCCCCTCCTACCCTTGCGGTCTGTGGAGAAACTGCCTTTCATGAAACCGGTCCTGCAGCCAAAAAGGTTGGGGACTGCTCCTATAGTGTATATGTACCCTCTTCTAGGCAAAGAACCCGATATCGATGCAGTCTTTCTTCCCAAAGCCAGCACTATAATGAGATTCCTTTTCGTAGTTATAAAACTGGCACATGAAGAACAAACTTGCTTTTCTCCCACTATTTCTACTTCCTTGCCCAAAAGTTTCTATCTTCGTGTTAACAATTCTTAAACAAATACACACACACACAAAAGTAAAAGCATGTGTCCGGTAACTAACTGCCTGCATACACCTGCCCATGGACACCCATTAACCCCACTCATCACCAGCACATAGCTCAGATGCCAGAGTTCCAGTCACAGCTCTACCAACGACACATTTTTTTTTAAGTACATATAAAAGTATATATGAAAGTACAGGGTAAAAGAGAAAATGACACTATGGTTAAAACTATATACAAATTACACAGTTAAAGGAAAATGGAGTATAACAAAATATAGAAAAATAAAAAATGATTTTTGTCAGTAACAGCTGAATTATGGTAAATATTACCTTTTTCTATTAATACTGTTATGTTTTTACAGTCATACAAAAAAGTGAAGGATTAATAAAAGCATTTTTAGATCACATTAAGCATTTTATAGGAAACATGCTAACTAAAGAAAAATTTCTTTGGAATAATAATGGAATGATAGTAGGTACACAGCAGACGTGCATTCTGTCACCTGCTCTGCCCTCGTGTACGACATCACTTTGGGGAAAAGCACTCAAACTTTTCTTTACAAACTCAAGATACTCAAAATTTGAAGGCTATGATCTAAGATCCCTAAAAACTCTAAAATAGATATGATGCAATGAGATATACAGAGTGAGGAATATGGACGCAGTCTTTCTTACCAAAGCCAGCACTCTAATGAGATTCCTTTTCATAGTTATAATACTGGCGCATGAAAAACAAACTTGCCTTTCTGCCACTATTTCTACTTCCTTCCCAGAAGTTTCTGTCTTCGTGTTAACAATTCTTAAACAAATACACACACACAAAAGTAAAAGCATGTGTTCAGTAACTAACTGCCTGCATACACCTGTCCATGGAGACCCATTAACCCCATTCATCACCCACACATAACTCAGATGCCAGAGTTCCAGTCGCAGCTCTACCAATGACACATCTGGAGTTAGGAAGAAGTTCTTATTCGCAATTAACTTTTTGATGTCTTTTCATTCACACGTTAATTCCCTGTCTTTTCCTCTCCTTCTGAAATCAGAAGAATTACCCACTTGTCCTCAAATGTCATCACTAAGTATAGTGAAAGGAATACAGGAATTGAAACTATGGGTTGCAATTCACACCACAACTATTACTTTATTTATTCAACAATATTTTTCTCACGCCTACCACATGTCAGGGATTCTTCAAAGCACTGAGCTTGTGCTCAGTGAGAATAAAACAATGGGAAATAAAGGAAATAAAGTTCATGCTTTCCTGAGTAAACAAATATTTTGTAGTGATAAGCACTAAGAAGAAAACTCAAGCAGAGTAAGGGCACAGAGAGTTCCTGGATGTGCTATTTTGGGTGGCCTCTGTAATGAAGTGATACTATAGAAATGAGATCTGCATGGACTGAGGGAGAAGCCATAATGATACCCAGGGGACAAATGTTTCAGGCAGAAGGAATCATAAGCACAGAGGCCCTGAAACAGGAGTTGCTCAGAATGTTCAAAAGTAGCAAGGAGGCCAATGAGGCAGGAGCAAATAGAACTTTCAGAAAGAATAATAGGAATGACATCAGAATGGTAGTAGGTGCCAGATGATGCAGAGCATGGTGGGCCATGGCGAGCCACTGAATTGTAGTCTGGGTGTGATGGGGAAGCCTTTGGAGGATTTGGAAATGAAGATTAACATCACCTGATTTACATTCTAAACAGTAAGTCCAGTTGCTATGTGAAAAACAGATTTTAATCATGAGGAAAGAGCAGAAAAAAAGATACTGGTTAGGTAGGTACCACAGAGCCCAGGTAAAACAGCAAGACAGCTTGCACTAGGAAGATAGTAGCAGTGATGATGAGAATTACTGAGATTCAGAATGCAGTTTTAAAAGTAACGCCAACAGAATTAGTTAATGGATTCAATATAGGTTATGAAAGAAAGTAAATGATGACTCCATAGTTTCCAGCCTGGGAAAGCGTGTGAATGGAGATTAAGGTTTTCTTTTTTTTTTTCTTTTTGAGACAGAGTCTCACTCTGCTGCCCAGGCTAAAGTGCTGTGGTATCAGCCTAGCTCACAGCAACCTCAAAGTCCTGGGCTCAAGCAATCCTACTGCCTCAGCCTCCAGAGTAGCTGGGACTACAGGCATGCGCCACCATGCCCAGCTAATTTTTTCTATATATTTCTAGTTGTCCAGCTAATTTCTATTTTTTCAGTAGAGACAGGGGTCTCGCTCTTGCTCAGGCTGGTCTCAAACTCCTGAGCTCAAATGATCCACCCGCCTCAGCCTCCCAGAGTGCTAGGACTACAGGCGTGAGCCACCTCGTCCGGCTGGACGTTTAAGTTTGAAGACCTAGAAACCCTTACTAAAATAACTAATTCACCTGTTCACAAATAGCATAAGTGTTACTGACATAAAACTGAAAAGGCAGAAATAGAGATTGCTTTCTACTCACCATTTGTAGACTGTATCATGTTCCCGGATTTCTGGACTTCATCAAATTTTGTAAAAATTACATTCAACCTGTATGAAAGCAAAAACACATATAAACTATTAGCCATCAAGGTTTACAACCAATTATATTAAAACACAAATGTGAGGTTGAACCCTACCACCCCCAAAAAAGTCAATGATACAAATCCACCTAATAATAAAAACAAAAACAGTATCAATAACATTAACAATAGCCAATAATAATTGAGCACTTACCATAAGTCAAGAACAGGCCGATGGGTCTATCTGAAAGATCTGATACAATCATACTAACAGCCTTACGAAAGATTCTTATCATCCCCATTCTACAGATAAAGAAATCAAGACCCCATACCTTTCTTAAGGTGACATACTGAGGTGCAGATTCCAACCTTACAGTGAGAATCTAGAGCTCCGTGTTCTCTAACATTATATTAAACTGACCAGTCTACAAAAATGCATACATTATGAAAACAGTATACTTCTCCTATTTCTTTCTAAGCACAGGCTGTCAATTACTTAGGATACAGCTTTTCAAAATGTACTAAAATTACACTAAAAAAGCTTATGCTGACTTACGATTAATTCAAAAATTATATAAATAATTTCTCTAGAAACAAATGTCACGACTGGGTAATCTTTAGCTCAAAAAAGGCTGCATTACATTTGTTTTCTACTAATGGATCATTTCACCTTAGCATTTAAATTAAAGTAGAATTCCTCAACCAGTCAAAATATTCCATCCTAGTGACACCAGAGGAAAAAGTGGGAAGGAACTGTTACCTTACCTAACAGAAAAAGTTAAGAAAAAAGAAGCTTTCCCAAGCAAAACACAGGTATATGGGAATAAGTGTATAGGCTGAGATCATAAAGCAATGTATTTTTACATTCAAACCTATGTCACACATTTTGGGGACGTTTTAGCACTTTCTAACACACCATCCCGTCCTACAAGCTCTAATCATTGCAAACATGTTTGTCTTTTCTTCCCAAGCAGAATGGAAGCTCCCTGGAAGTAGAGATGGAAGCCATATTCTTTTGGTTCTCTGTGCCAAGCACCATGGCATGCAGATGCTCACTCAACAGAGTTACATGACTATGTCAGACATGTAATCTAACATGTCCCCACCTTCACTCTGGAAAACTTCAGATACTTCACACACACTCTGGTGTTAGACCATTCATTTGCTCATTCACTCAACAAATACTTGAATGCCCATTATGTGCCTAGCACAAGCTAGCTAGATGCTGAATGTGTAAAATTCATACCCTCTGGAGCTTACCTACTAAGGAACAGGAAAGCAAAAAAAAAAACATCAGCAATTCAAAGCGATGAACCAGCGTAATACACTGCCTCTCCCCATTCCATGGGAGATATCAATAATCTTTTCAAGCCATCTTTCCATTAAGCCCAGATGCTCCCTCAGAATCCTTCTCAAAACTGCTCCAGGTAGCCACTACTGATTAATCAAAGTTGGTACTGAATAAAAATTCAATTGCCATCTCAGGACCAGGTATGAGTAAAACTCTCACTCACTTTCAAATCCAGTGGTTACTAAAGGTCGGGAAAGATGCCTTAGACTCAATTTCTTATGATGTTTCCATTACCTTCCCTTTTAATAGTAACAAAGATCTCCAACGGCCTGACAAGCTCATGAATAGTATCACTACACAGGTTGCCAGGGAATGTCCTGACTAATGAGCCACTTTATTGTGTCACAACCACACCTCTGACGTGCGCATGCCTATAAGTTTGCAAATTAGGGTTGAGTATACCTCTTGTCTAGTTGTTTCTGAAATTACTGGAAGAGGGCAAGTATTTCTTCTATTCCTGGAGAGTATTCACCACTATAAATGGCAAATGTGTCAGAGGGTACAGATTCCTTATCAGTGGTAAGGTCTACTTACGGTGACCATATTACCCACAACCTTGCAGGCCCGAACAACTGCGTATGGGAACTCAGTTGTTAAATGAGAGCATTATAAAGATCACTGTTACTGGTACCTGCACCTTAATTCAGAATTCCCTTTGCTTTCACATTCCTATCTTACTAGCTCCCTCATTCTCTGCTCAGTAATGCTGATATAATAGCTCCTACCAAGGTTACCACCTCAAGAGACAGTCTAACACCAACCAAACATTCCTTATGAATGGAAAGACTGGCTTTTGTCTGAGCACAGAAATATAAAATGCCTCTCTTGGGAACTATCAATTTGCACAAATCCAAAAGGGTGAGTTTTATAGAATCAAAGACATCGAAAACATTAACTAATGATTATCCCTCTGAAGCCACCAAATTTTTTTATTTTAAATCTTTGGATCTCAATTTAAAATGAATTTCTTTACTGGTTTGACAAACAGCTACCATTTTCACCTACATTTTCTGAATTTAAATTTTGATATTTCACTCTTCAATTCAGTTGGAATTTATTTTACTATAAGATTTGGAACAAATTAATTCTCTCCTAGAAAAAAAAAATTTTTTTGAGACAGAGTCTCGCTCTGTCACTTGTGCTAGAGTGCCGTGGCGTCAGCCTAGCTCGCAGCAACTCAAACTCCTGGGTTCAAGTGATCCTCCTGCCTCAGCCTCCTGAGTAGCTGGGACTATAGGCGTGTACCACCACACCTGACTAATTTTTTTTTTCTATTCCTAGTTGGCTTACTAATTTCTTTCTATTTTTAGTAGAGACAGGGGTCTCGCTCTTGCTGAGGCTGCTCTCAAACTCCTGACCTCAAACAATCCTCCCACCTCGGCCTTCCAGAGTGCTAGATTACAGGTGTGAGCCACCATGCCTGACCTAGAAAAATTTATAAAATTTAAATTTTAAATCATTTCCTAGAAACAAATATTTACTTCATGTACAGCAATCTCTCAGTCAACCACAGCTCTACCTATACACTCAAAGCTTTTAACATGAAAAAGAGGGATCAAAATAAACAAAAAGGCCAGCTCACACCTATAATCCTGGCAGAAGGACTGCTTGAGGCCAGGAGTTCAAAACCAGACTGAGCAAAAGCTAGACAGTTCCCCTAACCACCCCCCACATCCTCTACAAAATACAGAAAAATTAGCTGGGTGTGGTGGTGCCTGCCTGTAGTCCCAGCTACTCAGGAGGCCAAGGCAGGAGGATCATTTGAGCCCCGGAGTTTGAGGTTGCTGTGAGCTATGATCACACCACTGCATTCTAGCAATGGTAAAAGAGCAAGACTCTGCCTTAAAAAAATAAATAAATAAATAAACAAACAAACACACACATACTCAAAAATCCCAACCTGGAGGACAGAAGAAATCTGGAAGAGAAAAGAAAAGTTTTAAAAACACATTATTTGCCTGGTACAGTGGTATGCACTTATAGTCCCAGCTAGTCAGGGGGCTGAGGTGTCAGGCTCACTTGAACTCAGGAGCTCTGAGGCCTGCCTGGGCAACAGAGCAAGAAACCCCATATCTTAAAAAATAAAATAAAATCACTAATGCTTCTAAGAAATAAGAGACAATGCTACAACCATAAAAGCAAACAAGGAAGGACTGTTTGGAGGGAAGGACTTCAAAACGACTGAATAAGGACCCTCGAAAATCTGCAGCTCCAAAAGAGCAAAAAAAAACAATGGCAAAACTTGTCAAAAATCAACATTTTCAAAACTCTGGAAACTGAACAAAGGCTTACAACAATCTGGAGAGCATTTCTTCAAGAAAAATGGCTGAGTCTTGGTAATAACTGAGCTTTTCACCATTTTGCTGTGCCCTATTTCGACCTCTAATTCAGCAGGTGAAAACCAACAGCCTCACAACCATAGTAGTTTGAAAACCAGCAGGCTGGCAGTCACTGGAAAGAGCTGAACAAGTCTGCAGTTGCCCCCAAATCCCCATTTCCAGAGAACTATCACTTCGCTTGTCCGGGACATCCCTGGAAACTCACAGCAGAGCCTGTCCTTATTTGACCTGACTCAAGAGATTGTGCAATGTGAGAGGCTTTTACTCTGAGGTTACGATCAAAACTAATCAGTTTTGTCACTAATCAGTGACAATCATATAATGTGGCAGATGCCTGAGACAACAATAACAACCAAGGAAAAGACGCTGACCCAAAAATTTAAAAGGAAAAACTGGAAATGAGATGTCCACAGGACACTTTGAAAGCACTAAGATACTCAACATTGATTGACCTTAAGGTTCTGAATAAGCAGGAAGTAAAAAAGGAAAACAGGTACAAAATACCTGCCAGAGCCCTTAAAGTATATCCCCAAACACTGAGAGCCAGTCAGCAAAGGCTGGGAGATTTGCTGGTTCAATGCATTTAAGAAAATCTCTGTTCAATCATTAGCAGACCACTAAGCAACCAAACAGAGAATTCAGTGGCCACATACAAGTAATGAAAACCTTAAAGAATTAGTTCAGGAAAGTCAGAGCAACAAAAACAATACATAGCAACAACAACAATCCTAGAGAGGGGAAAGAATCTGATTTCCTGAGTTATCACAGTATGTTACTGAAAATAACGTTTCAGTGAAAAATTATGAGACATGCAAAGAAACAAGAAAATATGGCCCATATGCAGGGGGAAAAAATGTCAATAGAAACTATCCTTAAGGAAGCCCAGACATTGGCCTAACTCTATGAAGACTTGAAATCTACTCATATAAATATGTAGAGAGATCTAAAGGAAATTTCTAAAGAATTAAAGTATGGGAACAATATCACCAAGTAAAGGATAACAACTAAGAGAAAATGTAAAAAATAAGTATATAGGCCAGGCGCGGTGGCTCACGCCTGTAATCCTAACATTCTGGGAGGCCGAGGCGGGTGGATTGCTCAAGGAGCAGGAGTTCGAAACCAGCCTGAGCAAGAGCTGGTCTTGCTCCTGTCTCTACTAAAAATAGAAAGAATTGAGCAACTAAAAATATATAGAAAAAATTAGCCAGGCATGGTGGCACGTGCCTGTAGTCCCAGCTACTACAGAGGCTGAGGCAGTAGGATCACTTGAGCCCAGGAGTCTGAGGTTGCTGTGAACTAGGCTGACGCCACAGCACTCTAGCCTGGGCAACAGATTTAGACACTGTCTAAAAAACAACAACAACAACACCAACAAAAAAAAAAAAAAAAACAGAAGAAAGATCTCTAATTAATAATCTAAACTTCTATCTTAATAAACTGAAAAAAGAAAAGCAAACCAAACCAATCAAAAAAGAAACGGTAAAGATTAGAATAAAATGTAGAATAGAAAAACAATAGGAAAAAAAAAATCAATGAAAGCAGGTTAGTTCTTTGAAAAGATCAAATGGACAAACCTTTAGTTACACCAACCAGAAGAAAACAAAGAAAACTCAAATTAATGAGATAAAAACTTCAAAAAGGGGACATTACTACTGACCATGCAAAAATAAAAAGGATTACAAGGGAATTCTATGAAAAATTATATGCCAAAAATTAGTTAATCAGGATGAAATGGATAAATTCTTAGACAGACCCAAGCTACCAACACTGACTCAAGAAGAAACAAAAAACTTGAAAAGACCTATAAGACTGAATTAGTGATTAAAAAATATCCCTCAAAGAAAAGCTCAGTCTCAAATGGCTTCACATTTGGTGAATACTACCAAATGTCTAAAGAAGAATTAACAATCCTTAGAAGGAATCCTTCATGAGCTTTTTAAAAATAGAAGAGATTAGGGGATACTGTGGGTATGGGAGAAAATGGATAAGTAAACTCTCTATACTATCCAATTAATTTTTCAATAAACCTGAAACTGCACTAAAAGAAAAAGTCTAGTAATTAAAGACAAAATGTAACACAAACAAAAATATATTGAGAAGAGAAGGGAATACTTTCCAACTCATTCCATGGGCCTAATAATATGAAAACCATAAAAAGACATCATAATAAAGGAAAAGTACAAACCAATATTCCTTATGAATATAGATTTTATAAACTGGCAGAATGTAAAAAGGGTTATATACTATGATTAAGATTTATAACAGGGAGGCAAGCCTGGTTTAAAATCTCAAAACAAATGGATGTAATATACCAACAGAATAAAAAATAAAAATTACATAATCCCAACACATGCAGAAAAAGTATTTAACAATATCCAGTATGCTTTCATGATAAACACACACTCAACAAACTAGGACTAGGGAAAAACTCATAAAGGTATATACAGAACAAAAACAAAACCCACAGCTAACATTATAATTAATGGTGAAAGATTAAAAGGTTTTCCTCTAAGATTAGGAATAGTATAAGGATGTCCACTTTTGCCACTTCTATTCAATATTGTACCAAGGGTTCCAGCCAGGAATTTTAAGCATGAAAGAGAAATACAGCTGGGCGCGGTGAAACTGGCCGGGCGCGGTGGCTCACGCCTGTAATCCCAGCACTCTGGGAGGCCGAGGCAGGAGGATCGCTCAAGGTCAGGAGTTCGAAACCAGCCTGAGCAACAGCAAGACCCCGTCTCCACTAAAAAAATAGAAAGAAATTAATTGGCCAACTAAAAATATATAGAAAATATTAGCCGGGCATAGTGGCACATGCCTGTAGTCCCAGCTACTCGGGAAGCTGAGGCAGAAGGATTGCTTGAGCCCAGGAGTTTGAGGTTGCTGTGAGCTAGGCTGACGCCACGGCACTCTAGCCCGTGCAACAGAGTGAGACTCTGTCTCAAAAAAAAAAAAAAAAACAATCACAATGAGACACCTATCAGGGCAGCTATGACAAGAAACACACACACATACACACAACAGAAAATATGAAGTGTTGGTGAGGATGTGGAGAAATTGGAATCCTGCGCACAGCTGGTGGGCATGTAGAATAGTGAAGCTGCTGTGGAAAACAATATAGTGGTTCGCCAAAAAATACAACTACCATATGATCCAGCAATCCCACTTCTGTGTATACAACCAGAAGGAATGGAAGCAGGGGCCTAAAGAGATATTTGAGCCACCATGTTCATAGTAGCATCATTCACGATATCCAAATGGTAAAAGCGAACCAAGTATCCATTGACAGATAAATTGATAAACAAAATATATATTATACAATGGAATATTACACAGCCTTAACGAGGAAGGAAATTCTATTACATGCCACAAGATTTATGAACCTTGAAAACATTACAAAAGAAATTAGAGTCATTAGAAAGAAACCAGTCACAAAAGGACACATATTTTATGATTTCATTTGTATGAAGTGTCCAAAATAGGCAAAAATCCGCAGAAATAACGAGGAAGGAATAAAGAATGAGTGTTAATGGGCTCGGGTTTTTTTTTTTATAGAGAATGACAAAAATGTTCTAGAACTATGGAGTAGCGATGGTTGCACAATTTTGTGAGTATACTAAACACCACTAAATTGTCCACTTTAAAAGGGTAAAAATTATGGTATGTGACACATTGCAAGGAAGCTCTTAATGGGGAGGAAAAAAGCAAACAAGATACTATAAAAAGTGAACAAAAAAAGAGATCTTGGAAATCTAAACATGAAAGGAAAACTCTAAAAATCAAATACCCAATAGAATGGCTGAAGATAAATCTGAGAAAATCTGTAAGAAGACTGAACAAAATTCTGAAGATATAAATGGGAGAGAAAAAATAAGAAAGTCAGAGGACTATTCCAATTGGTTACAATATAAACATATTTATATATAAATAGGTATATTTTTACAGAAATTTGCCAAGATCTGAATGACATGAGGTTCCAGACTGAAGCGTTTCCCAGAGCCCAGCACAACAAATGAAAATAGTCTCACATAAGATCTATTATCATAAAGTTTCAGACAAACACTGGGGACAAAGAGATGATACTACAAACTTCCTAAACAAATCAAAGTTGCCTAAATAGGATGAAGAATCCTATTTAGACTTTGGACTAAAGTCTTTGATTTTAGTAATGACTTTGGACTTCTCAATAGATACATTGACAGCTGGAACACAACAGGGCATTAGCTTTAACATTCTGGATGTAAATAATTTCCAACCTAGATTCAAAACTGTCAATACCAGGATGGGAAAAAAATATTCTCAGACTCAAAAAATGTTCCTTTTCCACACCTTTTCTCAAGAGTGGAGGCTACGCACTAGCAAAAGAGAGAGTAAACCAAGACAGGAAAGACTAGTCTCTAAGAAACAGAAGATGCACCTGCAGGGAGAGGTGAAGTGAAACTCCAGGATGATGACAAAGAGAGATGTCAGGATGATGCGGGTGTGAGAGGCAGTGAAGGCAGCTAGTCCAAATTCAAACAGGCTTAAGGGACTTACACAAATTGGCACAGAGGTTAGTAAGCAGAAATTACTAGTATGTGACAAGTATATAGATAACTATGTATATGAAAGCAAAGCAATTAGTAATTCCAGGAAAAACAAAAGGTTGCAAGAAAAAAGGAAAGTTATCAGAGTTTACCAAATATTAATAGTGAACTGTGAATGGCATACATAATCACAATACAAACTAGATGTGTCCTTACCAAAATTAAAATATGATCGTATTTGGTAGATGAGGAGATCGCAAGTGTACATGAGAGAAGGTTAGAAGTAGAAAAGAGCTGCAATTTACCCTCCATGGTGGAAAACAAAATTCTTAGATGATAAAAAAAGATTTTAAATAACAATACAGGTAATTGTTAGGAAAACAGTAAATAACAAAAGAATCAATAAAATCTGCTGGCAGTGTTTGCCTCTGAAGAGAAAATGGCAGGAGTGAGGCGCTGCCTTTCTTTGAAAATGTATCTTATAAATCAGGTTGAATCTCTGTGTGTACAAATGATTATGATACAAAACAAAATTAAAAATAAAAGTGAGAGGAGGCCAGGCACAATGGCTCATACCTGTAATCCTAGCACTTTGGGAAGTGGAGGCAGGAGGATTGCTTGAGGTCAGGAATTTAAGACCAGCCTGAGCAACAATAGGGAGACCCCATCTCCACAAAAAATAAAAACAAATTAGCAAGGTATGGTGGTGCACACCTGTAGTTCCCACTACTGGGGAGGCTGAGGCAGGAGGAACACTTGAGCCCAGGAGTATGAGGTTGGAGTAAGCCATGATGACAGCATTGTATGCTAGCCTTGATAATAGAGTAAGACTCTGTCTCCCCCCCCAAAAAAAAGAAAAGAAAGAAGGAAGGGGATGTCCCAACGCAATTTCTTTCTCACCTGCTTTTGATTTGGGATACTTTTTAACACTGAAGCTTTAGCAAGCAAGTTAAAAATAAAAAATAAAAAAGTGAGTATGATGACACCTCAGTAGTGCTGCAGACTCCACAGCATGCAGTGAGGAAGCCAACCTTGAAGAGCTGAGAGTAATAAAAATAAAATAATAAAATTAAAAAGTGCCAATTTTCCCTTTCCAAAACAATCATAAATAATACCTAGTGAATGTTTATAAATTTTTTAAATAACAAGCGAGTAAATATTATGAAACCTGTTAACAAATGTAAATTACCAAATAGTTATAATGAATCAGATGACATATATTAGCCCTGTCTGTAACTTAAATTATCCTCCGGTTTAAAGCTGCTGCTTTTTAAGAGCTTGGTTCTCAAATAATGGTCCCAGAAGAAATTTAACGTCAGTAACCCTGTCTTTTTTCCGAAGACTTGCAGACTAAAATATGCCATATTGACTAAAAATATTTTCTAGAAGATTCAATGGGTTGTGAATATCAAAGTATACTAAAAGCACATGACTACAAAAGTAAGTAACAAAGAGTTACAGGTGATTTACATTTTCACAAGACTATGTGATATGACAGACAGCTAGAAATTAATTATGTACTTCCTAACATATGTATGTGACCTGTGAAAATAACACATGTAAAACAATGTAAAATGGTCAAATACTCTATGCCTCTGGGGCTTCAACTATTCTGAGATCCATGTTGGGGCAGACCCTGTAACATGAGGATTTTGTTAACTGTCTCCATTGTATTATCTGACTCAGTATGATTTTAGTAACCAGTGACAGCATTAAATAACAACTAAACGCACGGCCCAACACCCCAATTCCAGCTCCTTCAAAGTGAAGCTGGTTAATGTACAGCATGTCTCTTTTTCCAACTGTGAGATGGACAAAGAAAACTGCTGCTAAATGAGTTTACTGCTCTTGTTACTGAAGTCATTCAGCCGATACTATTAAGACATTCTTTTTCACCACGTATTTCTTAGAGATATACTTAATCTTATTCTTCTCAAATAAAGCACTCTCTTGGTGCTCTTAAGAGGGCCTTTTTATTTCAAGACTAAATCCAAGTTTTGGAAAGCGTTAAGCAAATTCTACAATATTTTTTAATCCTATGGAATCTTGCTAAGTTTAAAAATCTACAATGCTCATAACTAAAATACCCATAATGACACAGAGAAGTCTAGAATATTCAGGTAATCCAGTCATCCATGTGGAGCCACATATAGCAGGCAATGAATTTCTCTGATACCTTAAAAGCTCCATTCTCCCTGAGCATACCTGCACCAAAATAAAGGTGGTAACAAGAGCCCCTGCCCCTCAGAGTGCTAGAACTTAGTAACTGTCTTGGAATAAATACAAAGAAACATGAAGTTTCTGCTTCTTTCACTAGAGAAAGGTTTTTAAAGAACAGCCTAGGTCTCCAAGCACTTGTGCCTGCCAGAGTTGTACAATATGGACAAGAAGGATGTGGGTTCATTTCCCTAGGACCACCCTCCCCTCCATTTTAGTCTAAAATTTGTACGAAGGATTTTAGGTAACATGACACAGCAGAAACCCTTACTCCTATTCAGAGGCCCAAGCACTTCTGTAGTTTCTTTTTTAATTTCAATTTTTTAAAAAAGGAGGAGGTAATGGAAAGAACACGTGAAACCCATGACTGGGAGGATAGAAAAGGTGGCTTCAACTCCAGCTGTGGCATCAACGCTTCTGGGGCCTCACCTAAATCACCCACTGTGTTGGGGGGCTCCAGGACCACTCCCAGGTTTAATGGTTCATTAGGAAGACACAGGACTCAGTAAAGTCATACTCACAGCTGTAACTTATTATAGCAAAAGGATACAAAGTACAATCAGCAAAGGGAAAAGGTGCCTGCTTCCCGGAGATTCTTCTGGTGCAGTCACACAGGACACATTTAATCTCCCAGCACTAAGCTATGACAACATAAGTGAGATGCTGTCTACCAGGAATGTTCCTTAGAGACTCAGTGCCCTGGGGTTTTGCTGGTGGCTGGTCACACAGACACCTTCCGCCTGGCACTCACCAAAATGCCAGAGTCCCAAAGGAAAGCAAGAGTTCAACATAAACCACATTGTGTGGCACAGTTTGAACACAGTGAGCACTCTTATCCCACTCTTTAGGAATGATGGGAAACCTCCCAAAATCCACATCTCCAGGTGCCAGCCCAGGGACAGGCTTGTAAGCAGGCCTTTCTAAGGACAGCAGTCTCAAGACCTGCTGTGTCAACTCTTCCCTGCATTCACATCTCTAGATCTTGACTTTTACCTTGTCATTTTCCGAAATCTGCCAGTTTGCTGTGGTTCCCTTCCAACAACACACAGGAAACCTTCTGTTAAGACAGAAACTCTGCAAGGTGTTGGGTTCATGATCTGGGCCCACTGTAAGCTACACAGCATGGTGTGAAGCCATCCCTGGAGCAGGCAAGAGTTTTGCTCTCGTGACCTGTTTTCCCAACAACAGTGGCCAACTTCCATCGTTGAACAGCCCTTTTCCTCAAGCCCCTGCCTTCCCTGCTCATCTATGTATTACTGTCTTTAAGTTCTTTTTTTCCCTAAGTATTCTCACCATATATCAAAGACCAGAAGACTGAGATTCATAAAACACAGGAATAAAAAAAAAACCTATTCTCACAAATGATCTTTTGTAAAAAAGATGAGAAGTAATTTTATTCTCATCTAATCATCTTGTACACAGCACAGGAGCCATGGTGAGAGTAACACTGGAATCAGTATGACTCTCAACAAGGAAGCACAACCCTCTCACTTGCTCTCGGAGACCCTACTTATGGGTCTGGGGCCCACTTCCATCATAACTGTCTAAGGGACATCAAGACAGATGACTCCTATATATTTCAATATTCCATTCCATTGCCAGATGCCCAGTACTCTGTGAACTCTTTTATGAAACATGGTAAAAAAACAAAAGGCGAGTTGAAAGGACAGGGTTCTGATATTAGCTCTGACTCTTCCTAGCTGTGTAATCTCTCAAAAGTCACTTCCCATCTCTGGGCCTCTCCTGTTTTCAGGGACACAATGATAGACTCATACAAGCTACTCTGTGAGTTCACTCCAGTTCTAACTGTCCAGGATATTCACATCACTGTCACATGAGGCAGGGTAATATTTAGAATTCCTTTGGTGTTAAGCTTCTCCATCAAGTTAAAATTATAGATACCCAATTGTTAAATAATTTCTAAAATTTTGACTATTAACAAAGAAACATTCATGGATTCAAGTTGTCTTGGATCTGATGAGACGCTGATCCCTTTGCATCAGCTTCTACGCATTGAGAATGACATGACTGAACAGAAAACTAACATCTCAAAGATGTTTTCCAGAATTGTGACTTACGAATTTCTATCCTAACTCATTCTGGAATGGCTCCATTTATTCAAACAAATACATTCTACGCACCTACCATACTAAGTGCTGTGTACAGATATTAGAATCATGGACACAGATCCATATAAGCTATAAGAGAGCTGAATTTTTCAACACTAATCACTTTTAAGTGTGCTTCTAAAGTCAGTACGTGGCATGAAACCTGGCCAAACGTCTGGGTGAGAAAGTCTTACTTCTAAGGAAGTGGAATGGGAGGGGACCCCTGACTTATCAGCTGGACAAGATCTCCAACCACCAACCCTCTAACCATATATTCTTTGAATAAATTACCACAACAAAAAAAGTGGTGCAAATCAAGGTGTTAACTGAAAAAGAGGAGGGAGGAAAGAGAAGAAAGGAAAAAAGTCTGAACTCACCGGGATTGTGGCAATCCTTTCTTACTGAGATCTGCCCTCACACGTTCTCCTACATGTCTGTAAATTTCCACTAAGCTGTTTATTGCTGCATCTCGAACCTAGATGTAAAAGAAGAGATCTTACAGCTGTTCTGTGTTATTCCCCAGCAATTTTTGCTGGGACACAAAACGCCATACATCACCCCAATTTATCACCAATTTACCAGTGCAACTGCAAATACATTCCTTTATATACATTTGTCTAAATAAAGCCATGTGTGACCTTTCACCCTGCTGATACAATGCCACAGGACAGAAAAAACATAGATCTCCACCCCATATACACGGTTAAAGTCCATGTCCCTTAGTTCTTTTCATTCTTTAAGAAAATATCAGGAAACTACAATTTTCAGACCATCTCTCCAACACAGAAAACAACACTACAAATGAGTGAATTATATTAAAAATAAGATACCATTTAAAACACTCTGGATTTAAGTCAAATAAACAAATACTTAATGAGCAACAAAAAGGATAGTACAGGCTACTGCCCCATGTTTAAGAAGCTAATAATCCTAAAAAGGAGATTTAAAAAGCCTTTAAATTCTACATTGAATACAGCATAGGATGCAATAAATGTCATTCAAGAGCACAAAGAGATCATAGAGTTTAAAGGAGGAAGAAACTGTATCAGGAGATGTCAAGAAACGCTTTGTGGAAGAGGCAGCAACCACTGGAATATACTTGGGAGGACAGGGTTTCACCAGGTCCAGATGGAATGACACAGGTTCCAAACATGACAGAGGCACAAAAGCAGACATGCATGACACATGCTTCAGGAAAAGCAAGTTTGCCACTCTGGCCAGACACAAATATGAACTAAAAAAGCAGCATGAAATAAGGCTTAAGAGACAGGATGGATTTTTTTTCAAAACCAGGCTGGCCCTGTGTGCATGCTGGGGCTGCACCTGTGCTGTGCCCACGAGGAAAGCTGCTGAGGACAAAGCCCGACAGCGGATATGGCTGAGACTCTAAGTCTCTGAAGGTACCACTGAGCTACTAATAAACCCAGGAACCTCTCTACTCCAGGACCCCCGATTGTGCAGGATAATGTGTTTCTCCACTGTTCTAGTGATTTTGAGTTGGGTCTTCAGTTACTTGTGGCCAAAAGCATCCTAACCCACATACTGCATCTATCTGTGGGCCACTCTGAAAAGCTTCTGAGAGGCTTCCCCTGCTCTGAGCCACTCTGCACTCAGATTATTATGAAAATGAATGCACATCCTCTAAGGCAGGAGTGATTTGCATAGTTCATTTTAAACACCAACTCCAGTGGATGCTGGCAGCTGCCTGAACACCTGTGAGAGGATACTACATACACTCGTCATCTGGAAATGAAGAGCTGGAGGCTGACCCCTACATCAGGTACCCGAGCACAGTGACAGCACTGACCCAACAGTGTCCTCTCTGGTCTGAGACTTAGACAACAACAAAGAAGAGAAAATCATTCAAAGAGTTATGTGGTGCCTGGGACTGTAAATAGGAACAAGTTACAGTCTTGACCCTCAAGATTCTGAGACAAGCAGGAAAGATTGATGAAAAATTAAAATAAAGGCAAGAGCAAAAGCACATGCAACATACCTTCGTGCCTCAGAAGGAAGAGTGATTAATTTGATTAGTATCAGGAAAGAGATGAGAAAATTTCCTGGCAGAAGGGATTTCTGGGAGACATGGATTGAGTGTGTGTATATGTGCCTGTGCATGCAAACATACATGCACAAAAAAACATGTGAATATATGGATTATTTTCAGAGTGCTCAGTTTAGAATACACTGGCTAGAAATCCCATCTGCTATGAAGTATTGAAAGCTACCCAAAGAGCACCAACCTCATTTCACAGATGAGGGCAGAAAATGAAAAAACAAAACAAATAATAAGAACTTGCTCAAATTCAGAGGTACATAGGCCTAGGATTCAACTGCGCTGTGCCAGTGAGGAGAGCCATACCACTACTGGCTCCAAACTCTCGGCCAAGACCTGGGGGTTTCCTGCCATAGAAAGTACAACCACCTAATAAAGATACTAGGCAGGAAGTGGTAACTTCAATTTTTGGCTTAAAGAAATATGTTAAACAAGTCACATTTTCTAACCTATAAAAAAGAAACTATTTTATTTCTTTGTTTCCTAATTAAAAAATTACAAAGAAAAATTTTAAAATCTTTATGACGACACAGAACAGTAACACGCAATTCCATTTAAATGGAATTTTAGTGCATTTATTAATACATTTAATAATACAACTTTTGTTTTTAAGTTGTATTATTACTACTGATAACCAGTCCAGAAGCATCTGATTTCTGGTAATGAAACTAATTTCTGGTACTTGGAGGTATGTGTATAGTCTACACCAGGGCTGTCAACATTTGGTATAAGAAAAATACAGCTATGCCAATATCATAAATACATCTCAAGACACTAACACTATTCTACAAATGAGTATTTTCATATGTTAATATTTAAAACATTATACATCTGGGTTTCTCAGAAACTCACTGGCACATGGCAGGTGTGTGATTTCTGCAAATAAAAATGACCATCTCGGCCTATAAGGAAACTACTGAGTAATTTGGCCCTTCTAAAGGTCTTTTACTTGGACCAACAGGTCATACCAGCACCTACGTTATAATAGATACCCACAAAGCACTCAACAGGGTGGGAAGTGAGGCTTACTAGTGCCCCCACTTTAAAGAGGCTCTAGAATCAAGTGCCTCCTAAGGTCAGTTGGCTGTTAAATTCAAAGCAGGGACCAAGGCCTGTGTCTAATCTAAGGCTTCTTGGACTGTGTTAGGTAGGCTCAAGTTTTAAACACACTCTGCATTTTGGCAGCTTTAAAATTGTATGTCAAACTGTTCAAGACTCAGAGCTATCTTAAACTCTTAAACAACTGAATCAACATTTTCAGAATGCACAGAATTGTGCTGAGCACTTCAAATTTAATATGTGCTACTTCCAAAACAAAGAAAACCCTGTTAAAATACCTAAAGAGAACTTACAAGTTAACCCCTTCTCTAGACCTGATGAAAAAATTCAAATCATGGAGCAGCTCAACACAAAAACAGATTAGTCCCTTTATACAGACTCTTCACATAGAAACTTTAGAGAACTTCTAAGTGTTACAGGCTTCCTGTAGTAGAAAACCTCACAGAAAAGAAAAATCTCCAAGAATTAGACATTCTTGGAGGCCTAACTGAACAGCTTCAAGGATGAGAATGTAATTGTTCCAAAAATTTTTAATTTTCTTAACATTCACTTTCAATGTCTCTTAAAATCTACACAGAATCTGCCATCTTTCAGGCAGGGAAATGCTGAGGTTCTTCCCACAGTATATATCAGTGGAGGATAACGAGATGTTTCCTCCACTTTCCTCTGGAGAATGTTGTCCACTTCAGTAACAAAAACAAAATCTGAGGCTCAAAAACAAAATCAAGCTACTAATCTCACCCTCTCCCCTAAAAAGCCCAGTATCCACACAGACAAGGCAGGCCCCTAGCATAAGTGCTCAGTAAATGTATGTGGAGGAAAAAGAGGACAGAGAAAAGGGACAGAAATAGGGAACATGTGAAATGCACCCTGGTGTAGTACACAGCACTGCATGGCAGGCACTGCGATGGAGCATCTCCCCCTCCCCAAACCAGACTCTAGACGATGTCACATGCTGTAGTCCGGGACAGTGTCTGTTTGGTCTGTTTATAATGCCTCCACAACTGAACTGCATTTGGGAAGCCAGCCCCCCACACCAACCCCAGGTTCTAAGGATTCCACAGGCCCAGTGTGAAGATTCACATCACCTGTCTGGCCAGTGTCAGTATCAGAACTAGGAACAACTCACCTCATTAAGTAGGCTTTTCTGCCCTACTAAAGGATACCACGTGGCAGCAGTGATATTCTCAAAGTGTAGCCTCTATAAAGGATTGTTTCCACAGAAAACAAAAAGGGAAAAAAGACCAAAAGGGGGTGGGGCAAAATAATCTATTTGGTAATTTAGAATCTTTTTTAAAAAATAGTTGAGGTTATTTTTATACTAATGTTGAATATAAACTATGACAGTAAATAAAAAATCTAAAAATTTTATTTCAAATGCCATATATTTTCAACAAAGGCTGAATGAAATTACGAGTGGAAAGAAAGCAGGGCGAGCAAGGGAGATGAAGGGGACATGGCATATGGGTTGGGGGGGGGGCACAACTGCCAGAGAGAAGGGGAAATGAGAGCAAGCGAGAGAGGAGAAGGGTCAGAGCACGGCAGGGGCACACCCACAGGGACCCAGGGGCCGCTGGAAGGCCAGCCTGACAACCTCTTCGGAGGGCGACTTAGCAATCACCAATCAAGATTTCACTAGAGGCCTGTTGGCCACATGTATTTCTGTTGTAAATCACTCTTCCATTTCCCGCCCCTTTATCTAACAAATGCCTTTCTCATCAGTTTGTATGAGATGACATAATGACTGTGGGTAAGAGACCGAATTGAACTGGGAAAGAGAGCTGGCGCTTCTAGAGCTCAGACTTGGAAAACACCATGAAGTGCTACTCACAGATCAGATGACTAGCTTCTCTCCCATCTCCCACCCTTATGCTAAGGAAGTGGTGTTTTTTTAAAAATCAAAAAAATTACATAAAATTTGCATAAATAACATGCACAGTTCTTAAGGGTTTATTCAGTTTAAGGAATTCCACAGTGATATACACCAGTGTAGCCACCACCCAAAGCAAAATGTGCAACACTTCCAACACCTCAGAAAGTCCCTCAGGCCCTCAGGTCCCCTTCCAACCACCACCACCACAATCAGCACAGATTCTCTCCCCTCATCCCCACCCCTCTAGACTCCAGGGAAAGTGACTAGGAGTGGTCTTATATTGGAGGCGAGTTTGAATGACTTCAATTTATAGGCTAGTGATTTCTCAGTCCTGTATATAGAGGAGGGCAGAGTAGCCACATTTGCCAATCATATTTTATAAATGCTAATGAGTAGCTGATATGTTAAATAATAATCAGAGTTCTATAAAAATGACTAAAGTCTCACCCCCCTATTGGGTATGCTCAGAACACCAGAATGATTGCCTCCCTCCTCCAGCATTTTCTTTCTCACTCACCTGGCTATTTGGATCTCCAAGTAAGTTGCATATATGTGGCACGATCTTGCTTAGTGTTAAAGTATGTGCTCCAGAGCTGAAAACAAAAGTAATGCTTTATTGTTAGTAAGAACAAAGGGAAAAAAGATGCCTCTCTGCCCACACTCACCCTTCCTCTGCCTCCCCAGGACACATCACCACCTCACACCAAGGCTCCCTCCATCCCACCCATGCTGGCTCCAAAGCAAATGCATCCGGATGGCCCCTTTGCACAGAGTTGAAAACCTTCAGTGGCTTCTCAGGGACAAGTCTTCCTCCTGGCATACAGGGCTCTCTCCAATCTGGCCTTACCCCTTTAAGGCTGAACCAAAGCCCTGGCCTCCCCATGATCTTGTTGCCTCACAAATGCTGTCTCTACATTACTGTTTTGTCAGAGTACCCAACTCAACTGCAAGTTCCTGTAGGGTCCTTTGCTGAATCCTCCCTGTGTGCTATGGCATAGCTTTCTGCCACAGTGGATGTTCTGTTAACGCTGCTGGATGAAAAGACTGACCAATGGCCACAGAGCATCACCGCTAAGCACTGCTCTACCAGGAACACTTAAGTTCTTCACAACCATTACAATTACTACTATCACAAATATCCTTTGTGAATAAAAATCTCTTACTTAATCTAATTCCTTAGCATAAATTCCTAGGACACGGAGTAGTATCATTGAAAGCTAGAAACTTTTTTTTAAAGCTTCAGCCACATATAGTCAAATTTAATGGCATTCAAAAGGTCAACACATTAAGAGAGAAAAAAAATTTATGAAGTAATGTAAACATTATAATCTCAGTTTTGATTTTAAAAGTAATCTAACTTTACAGGCTGGAATAAAATGCACCAAATGTTAATAGTGACCATCTAAAGGTGACAGAATTATAGTGCTCTTTATTTTTATCCTTATGTAAATTTTTCTGATATATATAATATTATCTTCATCATGAGAAAAAGTGATTTGAAATTTTGAACTTTAAGAAAGCCTCTCGGCTGGGTGTGGTGGCTCACGCCTGTAATCCTACCACTCTGGAAGGCCAAGGCGGGTGGATCGCTCAAGGTCAGGAGTTCGAGACCAGCCTGAGCAAGAGCGAGACCCCGTCTCTACTAAAAATACAAACAAATTAATTGGACAACTAAAAATATATAGAAAAAAATTAGCCAGGCATGGTGACGCGTGCCTGTAGTCCCAGCTACGCAGGAGGCTGAGGCAGGAGGATTGCTTGATACCAGGAATTTGAGGTTGCTGTGAGCTAGGCTGACGCCACGACACTCTAGCCCGGGTAACAGAGTGAGACTCTGTCTCAAAAAGAAAAAAGAAAGAAAGCCTCTCTTCCTGTTCACCAGGTCTGACAAAAAGATAAAGAAAAAGAAAAAAGAAAGCCTCTCCTGCAAATAAGCACATGAAAAAGATGTTCAACATAAACAGCCATTAGAGAAATACAAATTAAAACCACAATGAGATATTACTATATACATATTAAAATGGCTAAAATAAAAAACAGTGATAACATCCAATGGTTAGCAAGGATATGAAGAAACTGGATCATTCATCCATACATTGCTGGTGGGTATATAAAATGGTATAGACAACACCAGAAAATAATTTGGCAGTTTCTTTTAAAACTAAAAATAGACTTACCAAATGACCCAGCAATTGCACTCCTGGGCACTGATCCAAGAGAAATGAAAATTTATGTTCATGCAGAAACATGTACATGCATGGTCATAATAGCCAAAAACTGGAAATAACCCAAATGTTCTCCAACAAGTGAATGGATAAACAAACCATAATACATCTTTATCATGGAATTCTACTTAGCAATGAACTATTGTTACAGTCAACAACATATATACAGCCTCAAGGGAATTATGCTGATGAAAAAAAAGAATCTCAAAAGGTCACATACTGATGATTCCATTTACATAACATTCTTTTTCTTTTTTTTGAGACAGAGTCTCACTCTGTTGCCCGGGCTGTAGAGTGCCGTGACATCAGCCTAGCTCACAGCAACCTCACACTCCTGGGCTCAAGTGATCCTTCTGTCTCAGCCTCCCGAGTAGCTGGGACTACAGGCATGCGCCACCATGCCCGGCTAATTTTTACATATATTTTTAGCTGGCCAATTAATTTCTTTCTATTTATAGTAGAGACGGGGTCTCGCTCTTGCTCAGGCTGGTCTCGAACTCCTGACCTTTGAGCTATCCACCTGCCTCGGCCTCCCAGAGTGCTAGGATTACAGGCGTGAGCCACCGCGCCCGGCCCATTTACGTAACATTCTTAAAGTGACAAAATCATAGGAAAAGAGAACTCATTAGTGGTTGCCCAGGGTTGGGGCAGCTATAAGGGGCAGCAAGAGGGAGACCTGCAGTGATGGTGCAGTTGTATATACACACAAATGTGTGTATGTATAACTGGAGAAATGCAAATAAGCTCTGGGCATGCATCAGTCTCAATTTCCTGGTTTGATACTGTATTACAGTCATGCACGATGTTGATGTTAACATTGGGGAAGGGTGGGTAAAGGGGGCATGGGGCCTCCTAGTACATTTCTTTGCAACTTTCTGTAAATCTAATTATTTCAAAGTACAGTTCTGGTTTTTTTTTTAATATTTCAAGTTCATCCCAGACTTACGCATTGAGTGTTGCAATAAGGCAGAGACAGATGCCTTCTCGAGTACGGAAATTCTTGTGTTTGAAGCCTCCAAGCATTCTGTCCCATACATACTGCAGATGACAAAGAACAGGTGAGGAGAGAGAAGACTTCTGCAGCCTTTCACTTAGTAAGGGACCAACAGAAGGAGAGCCTCTTAACAGGCACCACATTAATCCCATCTTCTACCCGCCCATTTGGTCCTCTCAAGAGCATATTAGAAAATGATGACATATCATTTTACCAAGTATGTCAACTTAAAATTTTCAAAATACATTTGTTTATATAATTCTCCCAACAACCCTGAAAGGCAGATATAATTATCCTCATTTTATGGGTGAGGAAAGTGAGGCCAAAAGAGAGCAGATGACTTGTCAAAGATCATGTACATTGCCCTCTCCTTTTTCTGACCATTCCTCCCCCAACAATGGACAGTGGGACTCCGAAAGACAGGGCTGTGTCAGTCCACCCCAGCATCCCCAGCTCACTAGGAGACAGGAACCAGGGCTCCAGCCAAGCCCTCGACTAACAGACACCATAGCTGCCTTTTCTCAGAGTAATGGAGAGTCAGTTACATAAATGAGCTAAATAGTCTAAAGGATTAAAACCAAGCACACTAAATGCACTAATTTATTCAATACCCATGTTAAAGCCACTTATTTATTCACATTATATTTTTACCTAGTCTTTGGAGGGCAGACTGAATATTATGAAAATTTTCATCTGTAATACCTCATCTTATTAAAACAAACTAATTCTATGGAGTCACACACTGTTTAGACAAGTATACACATACATACACACACACACCCCCGGCTGGCCCCAGAACTCTTCTCTCACCCTACCTGGGGATTAGCAGCTTGATCCATGATCTTTAGCAGCAGAGTTTGGTCTTGCTCCCTCACAGAGTCTTTAGCATCTCCTAGTCTGTCTATTAGACTTGGCAGCACTGAAAATCAAAAGGGAAACTGGTCAAATGAAAGCCTATTTGGGGGACTGTGGTCTCCAAGTGTTGCTATTTCAAATAACTAGAAAGACAAAACCCTGGCCTAAATGATGCACCTCATTGTAAAACCGCCCATCCTTGCTCACGGCTCTCCTCTCCTTGCTGAAATCCATGGAAGTCACTACAAGAATCTACAAAATCCTTTGCATGGACATACTATTTGTCTTCCTCCTTACCCTACTTTCCTCAAGCCAGCTCCCAACACACTTGTAAGCTAAATAATGGAAGACCCTGGCAGGAAAGAGTCAACACAAAGGGAAAATTTAGGTTAAGAGAGAAGAAGAGGGGCTGCAGCATATATCTTTTGAGGTAGAAAGGGCAGGCACTTTGGGATGAATCTATATTTCATCAACATTGTGAGTTTTTAATTTTACATCACACCCAGACACACACATCAGACAAAGCCTAGCCCTCCAGCCTCCCCTCACACACCGAAGTGTGGACCGTCCGGCCAGTAATCCAAGGGCAATTGCAGACCAGAGATTAGTTTACTTTCCTTATAAGAGTATGTAAACCTCTATTACAAGAGATACCTCTGAATAATTCAGCTTATTTAGGAGGAAAATGGAAGACTATCAAAATATCCAATTTCTAAAAGGGTTTTTTAAATTTAACAGATGGAAAGTTACTCAGTGCCAAAATGGAGAAAATAGTTCCCTATCTTTTCTAAGGCAGCAGAGTGACCAAAAAGTTAACTTTCCTAAACAAATATACACATTCTATAAGAAAATGGTTGCACAGTACATGGTGTTTATGTTGCCATCATGTAATACCAGAGGTCAGGAATTTAGAGGCATCTAAATCTATGAAATCTGTGGGTTTTGTTTCATTTTGCTCACACACTGTTTCCCCTTCAAAATAAGCAAGTGAGCATTTACTAGACACTTGTAATGACATTTACAGTCAATGTGAAAACAGTAATGCCAACAATAATCATCTGGGAAAAAATGCAACTGGTTCGGTTTTACAGGACTTCTCAAAGAAAACTGCCTTTCATTACAAGGAAGAGTTGAAGACAAAAATGACATGGTTAGCACTAAAGGGTGATGGCTAATTATGCACAGGAAATAAACCAGGAGGTGGGTAAAAAAGCCAGTAGGTGCGGGCAGGCCAGTGTGTCTGGAGTGAGCCTGGCAGGGCAGGGAAGGCAGTAGTGCAGCCCCGGCTGGGGAAGGATGGAAGGCTGGGGGGTGGGAAGGGGCGCTGTAGGAAGAGGAGGGGAAACGATGGAGCTGCAGGGGAGGATGGACAGCTCGCTGGAAGGGTTGGTTCAGCTAAGCGGTGGAACTTGAGAGACCGAGTGAAAGCGAGGGGCGGGCGCGGGGGTGAAGGGTGGAGAGTCTGGGTGCCCGTTCCACCTCTGCCCACAGCTCACCTGTGCCGATCTGCGCCTTGAACCGATCCTGCAGCCGAGTCACTAGGGCGGACAGGATGTCCATGCCCAGAAGAACCACCTGCAACGGGAAACACCGGGAGCCGGTTAGCGGCCGGCCATGGGTGCAGTGCTCCCGCCCACGCAGTCCGAGAGCCCAGAACGCGCATGCCGACTGCTGAGCACGGGGCAGAATGCTCTTGCACAAAAAGAGCTGTTTACGGTTACAGTAAAAACTACTTGGCTAGGAGAAACAGCTTGGCCAAACCCCCCGGGGACTAGCCGCGGAGTGAGCGAGCTCGCTGCAGCCCCGCCCCTGTTGGCCCCGCCCCGGCGAGAGACACGTATGCAAATTTTGGGGCGGCTAGCGCGCGGTCTTCTGGGTAAAACCGAGCAGCCGTTTTACGACCATGCAGAACCTCAGAAAATAAGGAGTTGGTGGCTTGCACACAGCGATGTTGGTCAATGGAGGTAGGCAGCTACCCGCCAAGCTAGGGGCGGGGCTCGCGAGTTAGTCACCACAACCCAACCTGGTATTGGCGCTTCCTGCTCACAGCGCAGGACGAGCGCTTTGCAACCATCCTTTTCTTGGGGTAGCGCTACTATCCAATGAACGAATAGTGAGGATAGTACTGCTAACGCCTACACAACACACTCGCATCAACTAGAGCGTTGCTTTACTTTGGTGCAATTTTTGGAAAAAAGAAAAATCTCTTTTCCACGATTCGTACTTTTAACAGTAGTCAGCTCATCAAAACTAATGAAGTGTAAAGCTTAATCACTAGAGGGCGTCAAAAACCCATCATCCAGGTAAGTTAATCATTCAACAGCGAATTCCTTCTCCTGTATTATGACGACGAACGGAAAGATTGTCATATTTAGAAAAAAAACTACTGAAAATTGAATTTCCGCTGTATTTTTAACTTTTTCATGTTAAAGTGGACCAGATGTGTTCCGATATTCATGAACTCTGATTTCACAATCTGCGTTTGTGCTCTCACATAAACTTTGAAACATTGAGTCCTTTGGGGAATGGCTCTATAGCCCCATCATTTAAATGATTAAATCCTTCCCCCGTAGGAGGCAGTTTTGCGTTGTTGCAATTTCATTAAACACGGTCCAAACAGAACAACAAATGTACAAGACTGGGGCAACAATCATGATTCCCGGTACACTGCCAGACACTGCGTTTTGCAGCTAAAAACAAAAACCGCTGGAAAACTGAAGAAACAAAATCTGCCCAATACATAACCGGTCTTTGCAAGGGATTGTCTACTTGACAACATTAAAGACAATTTTTTAAATTTTTATAAGAGAATAGTTTTTGGACACATTTTTCTTTTAATTACTTAATGATATAAAACACTTTAAATAATGACGGCTTTTGAGCAAAAGAGGATTAGGCTCCACAATTTTACTTCCTTCCGAAGAGTACAGTATGGAAATGTGAGGAGTAAGTACACAGTGGAGACAAACATTCCCGCAGCCGGATGATCAGGGTCAACATCAAGAGTCATCATCATGTTGGCAGCAACTACATTTGATGAGATGTGATGAAAATGGCACTTCACCTTCCTGATAGTCCTATCCAAAACCCAGAAGCCCAGTCTAATCATGAGAAAAAACATCAGAGAAATTCCAACAGAGGGGCATCCTACAAAGCACATGACCAGTACCCCTCAAAACCGTCAAGGTCATGAAAAACAAGGAAGTCTGAGCAATTGTCACAGCCAAGAGGAGCCAAGGGAGACATGACAACTAATGTAATGTGGTTTTGCATAGAAGAGATTCTGAAACAGAAAAATGACATTTTCCCTTAGGTAAAAACTAAGGAAATCTGAAGTATGGACTTCAGTTAATAATAAATAATGGTTTTGTTCATTAATTGTAACAAATAGGCTATACTAATATTAGAGGTAATAACAGGAACACTGGGTATGAGGGTATAGAGGGACATTCTGTACTATCTTTGTAATTTTTCTGTAAACCCAAAACTGTTTTGGATTTTTTAAATAAGAGCATCCCATGACTTAATTAGAATTGGCTTTTGCCTGAAGAAATCTTACGCATCTGCATTGCTGGTTGGAGGTGTGTGGGGGGGTGTTACTTATTATAGAAACAGCCCTTCCTAAATCATTGAAGACTACGGTGAAAAAGATGCTGTGTATTTGGAGGAAAGCCCTCTTCAGCTTTTCCAAGATGGTCGTTTACTTGGTAGGTCTGACCAGAGCAGGCCTAGCTAAGTCCTGGACAGTAAAGTATCACAGGGCCTCGCCCAGATGGACTGGGGAGTCCAGAGACTTCTCAGGAAGACTGAGTTGGCAGACGCACCTAAGCCCCAGAGAAATAGGACAGGAGAAGTCATGGGCGCCAGCGGGAGAGGATAGAATGCCAATCCAGGCACCTTCACAGTTGAATAACCAATTGGACTCTGGAAGGAAACAGAAATGGAAAGCCACACACGGTTGTCTAATTTGTCCTCAGCCACAGCCCCTGGGGCAAGGAAGGGGCTCCTCAGCCACCAAAGTTTCTCTCCACAGCTCAGGCCCTTCTCCAGGGTTTCCATTTTCCTACTGAAGAAGGGGATCCAGAAAAAAAAAAAAGTCTATGTCCAGAAGACCACTCTAATTATTAGCTGTGAAACCTCTCTGCTTTAATTTGCTCATCTGTAAAATGGGGACAATAATATTAATAACAGCTACCTCATAGGTTGTTGTAAGGATCATGCTTGAAACAGTACTTGGCATGTGGTAAGAGCTAGACCACATATGTGCTGGTTATCATCACCTAATAATAATGGCCCTGTCACTGCCATTAGCATCCTCCAGAGATGATAGGTGATAATGGGAAGATTCCTGAGGTAACAGGGATTGCGATAGCAGAGAAGGCTTCCCAGATAGGGCAGTCCTTTCTGTCTGTAAAACCAATCTTTTCTGCTTGGTTCATTGGAATACTCAATTCTATTTTATGGAATGAGATGTTTGCCCAAACCTAGAATTACAAATAAAAGCCAATCAAGATGTTTAGATTTGTTGTATTCTGTCTTTTGACACCATTAACTCTGTATAACCCTTGAGCACTTTCTCCAACATTTTATTTAATTATCTGTGTGTATGCTTGTTTCCCTAGCTAAACTCCTTGAATGTAGGAACACTGTCTTGCATTTCCTCAGGATTTCCGTAATATACAGCACAATGCTGGGTACATAGTAGATGATCAATAAACCCATACTTTATTGACTAGTAATGAATGAGGCTAGAACAGATGAGTTCTCAAGGTTCAACACAGATTCTTCATCCTAAAAGTTTTAAAAAGATGCCTTTGTAAAGGAGGTAATAGGGCTCAGTAGGTAACTGGGACCAACATTTCTGCTGAGAACAAATGAAAATGCTGGGTATACTATAAAAGAACATGGGCTTAGAAGCATCAGAAAACTGAGAAGGCACAGGAAGAACTACCAGGTCGAGAAACATTAAGACTAAAGTTCACAGAGGAGCCTGCAGCAGCTGGTCCACTATTGCCCTGGGGCCATTTATACAATGAAGGGGCAACCGAGACATTGAGAATCACTCTTCATAACCTCTTGGGTGGAACCTAAGGACATTATCTTCAGTGAAATAAGCCTATCACAAAGACAAATATTGTATAATTCCACTTATATGAGGCCTCTAGTGTAGGCAAATTCATAGAGACAGAAAGTAGAATGGTGGTTGCCAGGGGTTGGGGAAGGGAGAAATAGAGTTCGTATTTAATTGGTACAGTGTTTCAGTTTTACAAGATGAAAAAATTACGGAGATGGATGGTGGTGATGGTTGCACAATAATGTGAATATACTTGATGCCACTGAACTGCACACTTAAAAATGGTCACAAAAACTGGTAAAAATGGTGAATTTTATGTATATTTTATCACAATTTTTTAAAAATTTGGTAATGGATGATGGTTATCAATTTCTTTTTTGGGTGACAAAAATATTCTGGAATTATTAATAGATAGTGGTGATGGTTGTACAACTCTGTGAATACACTATAAGCCAGTGAAGTGTACACTTGAAAAAGAAAAAAGCAACACTTGAAGATAGAATGGCTGAAAATGTTCCAAAATTAAAGAAAAACATCAAGCCACAGATTCAAGAAGACCAATGAATCCCAGCAAGCTAAAGAAAAAGAAATCTATACCTAGATACATTAGATAACATCTTTTAAAGATAAAGATGAAGACCATCACCACCAATAAAGAAAAGCATGTATAAAGTAAAAAAAGACAATTACTAATCACCAGCCTTGAATTCTGCGACCTACGAAATATATCTTTCTAGAAAGAAAGTGAAATAATTCTGATACAAACAAAAATTGCAAGAAGTTTTCATCTCTTAGCTTAGAAGGTATCCATTTTTTTAAATCCAATTTTAGCGAGTATCCCAGTGATAATGGTTTAGCATTAATAAATCACTCCATGTAACTTGCCATATTAATAACATGATTTTTCTTCTGTTAATCACCTAAAAAGATACACAAGTATCTGAGAAATTGAACATCCATTGCAGTCATGATAAAATTCTTAGCAGATTAGGAAGAAAAAGATTTTTCTTTAACTTCATAAAGGATTTTTTAAAATCTACATCAAGCATTACACTTAACAATGAAATAGTAAAAGTTTTCTCTTTGATGGAGAACAAGACGAAAATATCCCCTCTATAATTTCTTTTCAATATTGTATCTGAGGTCTTACATCTAACTAATTCTTTATGGCAAGAAAAAAATTAAAGTTATGAAAACTAGCCCAAAACATTGTTATTCTGTATGGAAAATATAAGTAGAAAATCTAGAAGATCTAAAGATATATTATAAAATTAGTAAATTTAGCAAGATTAATAATATAAAGTCAATATACAAAAAGAGAATTGCATTTCTACTCCAGCAACAAGCCAAAAGAAAATTATAAAAACATTTATATTTTTACTTGCATAAAAATAGCAAGCACCTAGGAATAAATCTAGCCAAAATAAATCTCTACCCAAAAAGCTATGAACAATTAAAAAAATTAAAGATGGCTCAAATAAATGGAGAGATAAACTATAGAATACTTGGTATTGTAAAAATTTCATTTCTCCCAAATTGCTCTAGTCAATAAAATTCCACTCAGAATCCCATTTTTTTTTTTAAAGAACTTCACAAATTAATTCCAAAATATATATGGAAATGCAACTGGCAAAACACTCTTTTGGTAAAACAAGGTGATAAAACTTGCTCCCACCAGATAATCAAGATTTCTTATGAAACAGCAGGAATTAGGGTAATGTGCTATCAGTTCATGGACAAATAGATCAACAGACAGAATAAAGAAACAGACTCAGGCATATAGAGGGGCACTTTCTTCATGATAAAGTAGTCATTACAGAACAGAACAGTGAGAACAGAGCTGCTTTTAAAAATAAATGCCCTTAGGTCAAGTGAATATCTACATGAAATTAGAAGAGAAGGTGATTTCTATCTCACACCATGCATAAAAATGAATTTCCGATAATAGATATAAGTATGGAAAGCAAAAGAATAAAGCTTATAGAAAACGATATAAGAAAATAGCTTCATGATCCCAGAAGAGAGGAAAATATCAGAATACAATAAACACAAACCATAAAAGACAAGATTGATAAATTAGACCAAATTAAAATGAGTAACTTTGGCATATCAAAAATACAATAAGAAAGTAAAAGGAAAATCACATTAGAAGTTATAAAACAAATAAGCAACAATAGGCTTGATTCTAGAATATATAAAGATCTTCTACAACCAATCAACAGGCAAGCCAGTAGAAAAATGGGCAAAATATTTCAATAGGCATTTCACAAAAGATACCAAAGGACCTCTGTCTAGAAAAACTTTTTCAATTTCCATTAGTCATCATCAGGAAAACAAAAATTAAATAATGAGACACTGCTACACAATCACCAAAATAGCCAAAATGAAACAGACTAACAAGACCAAGTGTTAACAAGAATGTGGTACCACGGAAACTCTCTTACATTCTGGCAAGAAAGTAAGTTGGCATAACCAACACTTTAGAAAACATCTTGGCATTATCTAACAAATTTGAAGATCACATATGCAGCAATTCCACTGCTAGGATTATACCCAACAGAAGTACATGCATATGTACAACAGGTGAAATGCATAAGAAGGCTCAGAGCAGCACTATTATAATATCCAAAAACTAGAAATACATATGTCTATCTACTATAGAATGTTTAAGTTATGGTTTTCACATCAAGTGATGAAATAAACAGTGAAAATAAATGAATCACAGCTACGGCCAACAATACAGGTAAATCTCATAATAATGATTGAAAATGCCAGTTACAAACTGTATACACATTTGTATGAAGTTCAAAAACTGGCAAACATAAACTATAATCTTAAGGTGCCCATTTAGATGACAAAACTAAAAAGAAAAGCAAGAAAGTGGATTAAGAAAAAAGTCAGCAGAGTGGTTACTTCGGGGAATGCTGGCAATGTTCCACTTCTTGTCCTGGACATCAATTAAATGGCTGTTAGCTTTATAGCAACTAATCAAACTGCGTCTTTGTGTTTTGTGTACATGTATGTACAGTTCACAATTTTTTTTTAAGTTTTAAAAACTAGAAAAGTGGGAGTGATCCTCACCACTAGACCAGTAAGTTTGTGACAAGTGGCTTGGACCCTATTTCTGCTTTTCAAACACCATTAAAGGCACCAAACTGGAACACACCACAGTTTTCTTTCCAGTCTGCCCACTGACCAAAGAAAGAAATACTTAATCCTTTTCTCCAAAAAACGTCCCGAAAGGAGAAACTATGTAGGAAAAACAGGCCATTTCTTAAGCTTTAGAAGACTGGATTGGCTAAGGTAAAAGTAGAATTTCACACTCGTATTATACTTTATTGTTTTTAAGACATTTTTGGATGAATCTGAATAATCTCACAGTATCCCAGAGATGTAGATTATGCTTATCTTGCAAATGAGGAAAATAAAGACCAGAGAGGTCACTAGATTTATCCAAGGTTATAAAGTTTGGTCAGTGACCAAACCACAAACAAACCTGAGCTATCTGCTATCTGCCTACGTCAAGGCCATTTGCAGTATAGCACAGTCACAATATACACAAACCCCCATGTTTTTAGTTGTCTTCGTCTCTTTCTCTAGCTAGCTTTAAGACCCTGAGTAAGTTGTAGTATTTCTCTGCCAGTATCGGATAACCTCAAAAGTCAGCCTCAGTTCTGAACCTCTCTGACACTCTCATAATGCCTCCTCTAGGAATGAGCACAAGTACTCTGTAAGCACAGATTTGGGGTTGACATACAGCTTTGCCACCTACTAGCTAGCTGCTCAATCTCTGCTTCAAATGCTTCGGCAAAACTACAATACATTTACCTTAAAGAGTACATGTGTGGGTTAACAAAGTTTTAACAAAATGCCTGGCATATAGTAGGCACACAATAAGCACTCATTCCGTTCTTTATAAGAGCAGTACTTTTTTTTTTTTTTTTGTAAATAGAGACAGAGTGTCACTCTGCTGCCCAAGCTGCAGTGCAGTGGCATGGTCATAGATCACTGTAACCCTAAACTCCTGGGCAAAAGCAGTTGTCCTACTTCAGGCTCCCAAGCAGCTGGGACTACAGGCATGACCACCATACCCAACCAATTTTTATTTTCTATATTTTGTAGAGATGGGGTTTCACTATGTTGCCTAGGCTGGCCTCAAACTCCTGTCCTCAAGTAATACTCCTGCCTCAGCCTCCCAAAGTGCTGGGATTATAGGCCTGGCTGAGAGCATCATTTTTTAAAAAATAAATGAAGTGTGGCTTACTGAAGTAAAGGGGAAACAAAGTAGGCATAAAATCCCATCACTCAATGACAACCCTCTTAATATTTTGGTGACTATCCTGCAAGACATCTAGGCAAGCACACACATGCATTTTTTCACTCAATGTGCTATGGAAATCTTCCCAAGTCAATAAATATAGACCTATATCTCCATTTTCAGGGGCTGTATGATATCCTATTGTATCTGGGCATCACAATTACTGAACCAATCCTCCAAACCCTTACCGACATTCAGGTTTGCTGAATTTTTCATTATTGTACACAATATGGTGATGGTTACACACTTCCACACATGTGCTATTATCTCCTTAGGACAAACACCGAGAAAGACATTTGCTGGGTCAAAAAGAAAACACACTGTATACTGTACCCTATTAGCACTATTTTTATAATAGCATAATATAGTAGGTGACCCTTTAAAAACAAGGCTTTGTGCTGATGATGTCTGTACATTTTTTAGTTATTTTTAAAGACTCTAAATTGTGACCTTTATTAAAATCAGGGGGAAATTAATTGGCACTCTACACTGCACTCACTTTCAAATTCAAGAATAAGAGCACAACAAAAATACTAAAAAATAAAAAGTGTGATAAAGGCAATGGCTTTGTGTATACACATGGGGGATGGGAGAATTAGACTTCCAAATTTGTCCTTCAAAGCAGTCACCTAGGGAGCCCCTGGGCATTCATCCCAGTAATAATGCCACCAGGCAGTCTATTTTTTCAATTCCTTTTCTGGAATGCCTTTCAGAGATAGTTTATGAACCACAAAAGTAAACACCTGTTAAAATAAGCAATTAATATTAGGTTAATGAAACTTGCCAAGTTATAGGCTTATTACCATTGTTGCCCACATAATAAGGATTTTACTGTTAAAAAGGAACTTAGGATCATCACACCATCAAACCACTTCCTTTTACATATGAGGCCGCAATAGGCGAAGCAGGACTCAGAGATATGGATTAAAATACAGTGAGAGGCAAAGTTAGTGACCCTTGTTTAACTGTCCAGTCCCATACAACTTTCAGCAATGACAGTAATGTTCTCCATCTGTGTTGTCTATTAATAATACAGTAGCCACTATCCACACGTGGTGACCGAGCAATTGAAATGTAGCTAGTGAAAATGGGAAAACAGGACTTTTCATTTTATTTAATGTTACTTAACCTACCTTTAAATAGCCACATGAGGCTCTCAGCTACTATGTTGGACAATGCAGCTCTAGATCAATGGTTGCGAACTCAGACAAGCAAGTAGAAATAAGGCCAGTCATGTGAGGTGGGAGGGGATCCACAGAAACCTGGACATCTCTTAAAGCTACAGTTGCTTGACATCATGTGAAAATGAAGGCCCATATGGCCAGGTCCCCATGTTTTAAAATTGGCAACTTATTCAAAGAATTTTGAAGCACCGAGAAGACCAAAGAAAACACATTTGTGGGTCAAATCCAGTCACAGACCCCTAAATCTGCAACCTTTCTCATCCAGATGCATCTCATAAATATGAGATAGGCACCAAGACATTCATGGTGGTTTAAGGGATTAAACCCTTAACATGGACTTTTCCCACATGGGCTTTGATAATTCTCCCTAATATTCTTCCAAGCTGACACAGCCATTCCTCTCTTTTGGCAAACCCCAGCCAGCCAGCAGGGCTTCCAGCTCTTCCCCCTGCCCGTGCCTGTGCCTCCTATGAGTCTCCCTACTCCCTCCTCAAGGGCCAGGTCCCAATCCTTCTAAGAGGCCTTTCCAGTTAGCCCAGTCCACAAGGTCTTCCTATTCCTCCAAGGCCCCAATCTAGCTAATACTTTTCTCTAGCACCTTTACATGCACACTAAGCATCTCTCCAAAAAGACCATCAGCTACCCAACATAGGGCAGTTTCTTATACAATCTTTCTCATCCACCCACTTCCCCAGAGACAGCAAAGGGGTGGAGGTAGAGAGAGGGAAGTCATGTGGGTAATTAACTTCTACCTTGCATATATTCTTTTTAATATCTACTTAATCCTTTCAGCAATATTTTGAGGCAAATACCATACCCATAAATATCCTTAGTTTGCAGATAAAAAAATTGAGACCCAGAAAGATGAATAAACAATTGGCAAGGTCACTCAGCAACTGTGTGGCATAAATAATATTCATTAATCCATTAGTCTTACAAAAGGGCAAACCAAGAACACTAAGTTTATAATGACACAAAGTCAAATCACTCTCATGTGCCTACATATTCTGGAGAACCATCTGCCTACTGGCATGCTTCTAGCAAAAATTGTGTAACAGAAACTATTCTAAGAATGTATCATAACTAATTTTAGGGACCAAAATATCTGTGAATTGATTCATTGGCTATAGCTCCCAGCATTCCAATCTCCACAGAGGCACCGTGGAGGATGAGTGAACTCCTCCCCAAAGTAAAGGAGATTTTCATTGACTATTCTCAGAGTTCATGCCAGGGTGAAATCCTAGCAAAACTCTTGGCTCCAGGATGACATTTTACTACTTAAAACGCCGCCCCCCTCAAAATTATAAAATGCAAAAAAGAACATGTTGAAATCTGGAAAAATATAACAATAGTCTGTATTTAACACATTCTTTAACTCACATGATGCTTTTATTTTTTTCTTCCATTTATATGTGTGTATATATAAAAAAATCTTTATATATATTTTGTGTATGTGTGTGTTGTTGCTGCAGAATAGAGTGTATGTTTTTTTTTAAAGGGGATATGGGCCAGGTATGGTGACTCAAGCCTATAATCTCTGCACTTTGGGAGGCAGAGGCAGAGGCAGAAAGATGGCTTGAGCCCAAAGTTTGAGACCAGCCTAGGCAATGTAGTGAGACCTCATCCCTACAAAAAATTTTTAAAAATTAGCTGGGCACAGTAGCATGTGCCTATAGTCCTAACTGCTGAGGCAAGTGGATGGTTTGCGCCCAGGAGTTTAAGGCTGCAGTGAGCCATGACCACACCACTGCGCTCCAGCCTGGACAATACAATAAAACCTCACCTCTACTTTTAAAAAGGGGATGGGGAGGATACGCATTCATTTATTCATTCAAAATTCATTGAGCACTTACTAGAATTCTATACATTTGACCAAATATCAATCAGGTATAAGGGTAGAATGAGCAACTATTAGACATGCAAAGAGTTTTCTCAGGCTCTTTCTTGAACAGTTACATAAAGATCTATATCAGAAAACAAAATAAACCAAAAAAGAGAAAAACATGGGATCCTAGAAACAGTGGTCAGAAAACAAAATAAACCAAAAAAGAGAAAAACATGGGATCCTAGAAACAGAGGGGCCAACGCAGAAGAGAGGCAAAGGCAAGTACTAAGACGACAGCAAAAGGGATTCTCAGAACAATGGCCAGGCACCTGTTTAGAATCTGCATAGGGAGGCCCAGAGAAGAAGAGCAAGTTAGAAATCTCCAGCAGGGGAACATGGAACTGATAGTACAAAATCAAATCTCTGTATGTCTCCAAAAGGAGTTTTGTGGGGGCTTTTTGCACACATTTGCTTGCGTCATGATTTTTTAAAAATCCACATACAATACTTAGCAGATACTGCATATGAAACTCAAGGTTATTCTAACGGCTCCTTGACTCTACAGTGGGTCCCTCCTCCCGCCTCTTTTGTTTTCGTGTCATTTTCATGCTGCAGCAGTCAGGTCAGCTGTGTTATGGAAAGAGCCGTCTTCTGTGTTTTTCTGTGCCTTGGGCATCACTTAACTTGATCCTCTATCCCTGCATTCCCTGCAAGTAGAAATCAGCTCTAGAGATCTGATTAGATCAGATTCCACATTTCAAGCCAGAATATTTATAGGTGGTACTATAATCTCTATCCCAGTATCTTCCATATTTCCTCAAATCTAAGATGCCATCAATTTTATGAACATTAAGGAAAAAACTGGTGACAAGGAAACTGGGATATACCACTGATCCTAAAACTCATTCTGATGTCAGAGATATTAAAATTGTGGAGGAAAAAAATATATCGCAGAATTAAAATACTATTATAAAGAGTTTTCTTGTTGCCTAGAAAAACGAAAAAAGTTTTTTTTATTTTTGTTTTTGTTTTAAGACAGAGTCTCATTGTTGCCCAAGCTGGAGTGCCGTGGCATCATTATTGCTCACTGCAACCTCAAACTCCTGGGCTCAAGCAATCCTCCTGCCTTAGCCTCCCTAGTAGCTGGGACTATAGGCTCATGCCAACATGTCCAGCTAATTTTTCTATTTTTTTGTAGAGATGGGGGGGGTCTCCATTTTGCTCAGGCTGGTCTCGAACTCCTGGCCTCAAGCAATCTTCCCTCCTCGGCCTCCCAAAGTGCTAGGATTACAGGTGTGAGATGGTAAGTTCTATCTGTACCTTTCTTCACTCAGTTGATAGCTTAAAGCAGTAGCCTCTAAACTTTTCTACTTACACATCTCTATTAAAGAATATCAAATATGTATACTTATTTAGAAATCATACAATCTACTGTTATGCAAATATACAATAAGTGTATAAAATATATGCAAAATGGAATAACTTCTAAGAATAAGATTAAAAATAAATATTAACAGATAGGGTAATATTCTTATTACAGCCCAGTGAACTACTCTGCTAATCTAAAAGGTGAAAGCAGCATGAACTGAATAGCTTTACCTCACCCAGACTGGAAATGAGAAAACAACAGAAAGAAAGAAATCCTCCAGATATCCTAGGAAGCATCTCTGGTATAAGTTAAATGTGTCCCTCAAATTTCAAGTGTTGGAAACTTACTCCCTAACATGGCAATACTGAAAGGTGGGGCCATTAAGAAATAACTGAGTCATGAATGGATAATGGATTAATGGGTTATCATCAGAGTAGAAACAGGAGCTTTATCAGAAAAGAGAGAAACCTGAGCAAGCATGTTAGCAGACTAAGCCCCTGGCCCTGTGATGTGCTGTGCCAACTCAGGACACTGCAGAGTCCCCACCTGTAAGAAGACTCTCACCAGATGTAGCCCCTCAACCTTGGACTTCTCAATCTTCATAACTCTAAGAAATATATTCCTTTTTTTTTTTAAGAAATTACCCAGTTTCAAGTATTCTGTTATAAGCAACAGAAAATGGGCTAATAAAATCTTATTTTATTGTTCATCATGAAGAAAATGGCAGTTAAGGTGATATATTCCCAAGTGCCTCAGACTCCAAATTACGGAGAATTTCAGAGCTAGCCAGATTCTCTCACAGCTCTGCTCACAATGTTTCATAACAATGACCTTGCAAACTGAAGCATTCGTTCTGCCCTGGGTACCTTACAAATATTTTATGAAAAATCAATCTACTGAACTGCACCCATCAGCAAATCTAAGTTCACTGCAGAGGATACCCAAAAGCCCCCCTTCATCTGAATTCAGACAGAAAGCTTTTAGAGAAGGTTATTGCGATGGAGGTAGGTACAGTGTGGACCACACTTCGTGAGATGTGCAAACAACGTGGCTTAAGACAAACCCAGGAGAATATTCAATCTTCAGAAACCCAGGATGACCAAAATGAAAAAGACAATGACAACTTTTGGTATGGATGTGGGGAAACTGGAACATTCATACATTGTTGGTAGGACTGTAAAATGATGCAGCCACTTTGGAAAACAGGCTAGCAGCTCCTGAAAGTGTTAAACATACAGTTACCGTATGTCTCAGCCATTTCACTTCTAGGTATATACCCAAAGGAACTGAAAAGTTATGCCCACACAAAAACACTAATATTCATAACAGAATTATTCATAATAATCAAAAAGTGAAAACAACCCAAATGTCCAACAACTGATGAACAGATAAACAAAATGTGGTGTACCTATACAACAGAATATTATTTGGCAATAAAAAGAAATTAAGTCCTCAATTCCTGCTACAGCATGCATAAACCCTGAAAACATTATAGGTGAAAGAAGTCAAACACAAAAGACCATATACTGTATGATTCTACTTTATGAAATGTCTGGAATAAAGACAGAAAAAGATCCAGAGATAGAAAGTAGATTAGTGGTTGCCAGGGGCTTTGAGTAGGGTGACAGGGAATGACTGTCAATGAGTATGAAGTTCCTTTTTGAGTTGATAAAAATTTTCAAAAATTACACAGTGTGATGATTGTTCAACTCTGCAAGTATACAAAAAAACCACTGAATTGTATACTGTAAAAGGGTAAATTTTATAATTTATGATATGTGAATATCGCAATAAGGCAGTGAATTATCATCATCATTATTATTATTAATGGCTAAATGAAATGTGGTACCCTGGATTGGATCCAAGAAAAGAAAAAAGTTATTAGTGGAAACACTAAAGAAATCCAAATAAAACCTGTAGTTTGATTAATAGTGTTGTACCAAGTCTCTTGTATATTTCTTAGTTTTGACAATGTACCATGGTAATGTAAGTTGCTCATACTAAGGGAAGCTGGATGAAATGTATATAAGGAATTCTCAAACTACTTCAAAGTAAAAAGTTTATTTAAAAATAATAATGAAAAATTATAGGACTATACTTCAACACTACAGTATACAATGCAACTACTGGAAAGAATAATTTAGATCTACATGTATTTAACATGGAAAGATATCCATACTATGAAGTTCAAAAAAACAGTAACTTGCAGAACAATATAGTATGAGCCTATTTTTAAAAATCTTATATGCAATGTTTGTGTGCAGTGTGTTTGTACTCAGGGAAACAGGCTTTTCACCTTGTGATTCATATATACATGATATTATGCAATTTTTATAATAAGCACATATAAATTTGTAATTTAAGAAATTAACAATAAAAGATTTTAATATTTTTAAGTGTTAAATAAATTTGAATCCCCTGAAAAGCTATGTGCCAGGAAGGAATAAAAGACTGTCCCCAGCCCAGGTTTTATCTGCAAAGTGGAAAAGGAATCCACATTCAAGAACATCCCTCTGCTCCAAGGTTATTTCCACCTCTAGAAATAGGGAGTCTCACTTCAGTACCAGGCATTCTAGGAACAGCAAGTTATTAACAATCACCGAAGATAAATGATGGGTGCATGTGGATTCATTATAACATTCTCTCTACATTTGCATATGTTTCAAATTTTTCGTAATACAAAGTTAAAGAAAAATAATAAAGGTGTCCTATATGTTTGATCCTTACGGTCCATCTCTCCTTAATTACCTAGGATCAGGATTAAGACTCATGTCTATTGTCCTGGGAAAAGAATCACTCCTGTACAATCTATCCTAAGGCCCTCCTTTTCCTTACTCTAAATACTGCAGTGACTAAAAAGAGTAGGTTACAGCCTACTGGTCCTGAACAACCACTGTCAAAGGAAAACTAAGAGCCAAAAGGGAACAATAAGACAAGCGTTGGGATTGAGATAAGGGCAAGTGAATCCAGTCTTCTGAAATATTGGGCTCCTTAAATAAAGGATACTAGAAGTATTTAAATAGGAAAAGAAAAGGCAAAGTTAAAATATTTACATTATTCTCCCTTGCAGAAAATCATCAGTTTCCTCCTTTGGCTGGCTTATCTATAAGGGTTATTAATGTCTGCAGGCATCAGGACTGCAAAAATCAGAGGTAAAATTGTTTTCATTAGGAAATCAGCAACTTAAAAGAAAGGGCTCAAGGTTTCATTATGTTAGGGCTTAATGTTAGACAAATGTTCTTGTCTTCTGTGGTTTCTCTCAGGATGAAACATTTTACCTCTAACTGTGACACTAATGTGTTCAAATGGGTTGCAACATAAAACAGATTTCCCACTAGGGACCCTAGTGAGAGAGCTTGACAATCTCTGCCCTGGACAGCAAGCCTTCTTTTTGACTCCTCAGAACAAAGCTCAGTGCTGGACACAGCATAGGAATCCGGGCAGGCAGTCCACCTTCGGGCCCTACCTGTAAGCCCTACTATCCTATGCTGAACAAACATTTGCTGAAGGATATAAATTCTTCTGAGGATTGGGGGAGCTGACTTAGGAAAATGTTTAGCACAGGGGTAGGGAACCTTTTCATGTGGGAAGGCCACATTAATTTTTCTGTAATCAAATAAGACTACATTCAAGAAACTTCAATTAGGTATACTTTAAAACGTGCATTATTTTGTAAAAATCTAACTGTGTACTTAATAACTTCAAAAAATTAAAACTATTTGTTAATTTTAAAGTTAACTGGTTTTTTGTTGTTGTTGTTTGTTTGTATGTTTGTTTGTTTTGAGACACAATCTCTGTTGCCTGAGCTAGAGCGCCGGGTGTCAGCCTAGCTCACAGCAACCTCAAACTCCTGGGCTCAAGTGATCCTCCTGCGTTGGTGATACCAACTAGATGAGGCTGAAATGTTAATTTGAGTGTGACGTTATGATTCTCAAAGTCAGTGAACCTTTCATTGTATTCTCCAATTAATAGGTCTATAACAGCTTTGTGTTCTTCAAATGATTCACATAAATCATCCTGCTCATCAATAACCTTTGCTAACTGGGGAAAATGTTCATCCACAATTTCCTTTTGAAGAAGGATTTTTAAAAGACAGCTTTTTTCAAAATGCTTGGATTTTTTGCCATGTATCATGTATAGACGTAGTTTTACCTTGCAAAGAAAAAGTCAAGATTTGACATATCACACAGAAATGCTACATTCCTATGAAGTCTTCTTTCAATAATTAACATTGCTGACTCTGCTCTTCATAAAATTTACCTATCTGTTTTTGCAGAGATAAAATTTTAGTTAACACCTGTCCCTGCCATAGCCAATGCACTTTAGAATGATATGGCAAATCCACACTGTGTAACTCATAGTTCAACTTTAGCATGTTACGAAACTGATGCCATGTTGCATTTGCATGAATATAGTTAACAATACTTATAACTTGTTGCAAAGTGTCACTTAACATGGTAGTGTTAGCACAGAGATTTTGCTGATGCAAGATAAAATGCAAAGAAATGAGAGCATCTGGATCTGTTAATACTTTTTTTAATCTGTGCAATAAACCCTTCATGTTTTCTTGTCATGGAAGGTACACCATCTGTACATACACTCACTAAATTTACCAAACTCAGTCCAATTTCATAACATTTATCTTGAAAGTTGTTGAAGATATCCATTCCGTGTTCTGTTTCCCAAGAGTGCCCAAAACGAGTAACTCTTCATAGCAAAGAAAATCTTCTGTTATTACCCAAATGAAGCATAAAACCTGTGCTGAGTCAGTAGTATCAGTTGATTCATCCAAAGCTATTGTAGTATATATTTTACTTTTAAAGTATTGCACAAAATTGTTCTGTTAAGTTGAAGGCTAATTCATGCTGCCAATAGTTATGGTTCTCCTTGAAAGAGGCATTGTTTGTACTTTGAAATGTTATTGGGGTCTAAGAATCCCACAAACTTCAACAATGCATTCTTTCACAATTTCTACATCACTGAATGGCTTCCCTTTTTCCCTGAGTATATAGGCTACTTTATAAATTGCTTCAGTGGCATTATTTCCAGGTCTTATTGCTGCTTAAAAAAACTGTCTTTGCTTTTGCTTTTCATCTTTTAATTTCTGCAATGCAACCTTTCATGCTCCTCCCACCAATGTAAAATATTTGTGGTCCTTATCAGTGTTACAATGCTAATGACCACTGAATTTCTTTAATGTTGACATTGCAATATCACAAAGCAAGAAAATCATCTTATCTTTAGCAGAAACAAGATAATATTGCAATTTCCAATCCTCCTTAAAAAAATCTGTTTCCTTCCTTCAGCATTCTCTTGGTCTTCTTTGACATGATGGGCTGTTAAGCAGACAGAATTAAAAAATACTGTGGAGCTGTGCAACTATTCACAAGTTCCACTTCAAACAAAAACACAGTGCACCGTCATCAGAAGATGGCAACAGACTGGCGTACTTGACCCCCATAAACTCTCGCCAACCAGCCTTGTGCAGTAGTGGCACCAGTCAGGCAGGGGAAGTTAGAACTAAATCATGAGTGTAACAGCTGTCAATTTGGCCCTTATGGCTTCCTAATGCTCTAATTGTGCCGGTCAATCTGGGAGGATTATTTCGTTGAAACTTATCTTATTCTTGGTATTTTAAATACACTCACTTTAAAAATAAAATAAAAATATAAAAGATGAACAAAAATTTATTAATAAAAATGAAAGGATTTGCTCTGTAAAATTTGGCTTCAATCAAAACACTGCCCTTCAGGATCTAGATGGCTTCATGTGGGCTTAAGGTTGCAGGTTCCCCACCCCTGGTTTAGCACATGGCCTAGCACAAGGCATTCTTTAAATCTGATTCTCTTCCCCTCTACAACTCTCATCCCTTTTTCTGTATTCTGGCTCTCACTGATTTATCTAGTCATCTAGCAAATGAAAAATAATGTCAAAGCCATGTCAGGCTAGAACACAACCAATTGCTCCAACACTGATGAGTCTTTTGACTCCATAGAAATCAACTGAGTAGAATACTGAACAGCTATTCTAAACATTTTCAATGTTCAGATAAATATAATTTGGAAACTTTTCCATGTTGGAGCTATCTCAAACTCTTCAATTATTTACTAGAGGATTAAACACAAGCCCAGAAACACAACAGGCAAATTTAAGCTCATTTAAGCTGAGCTTTTGTCCTTTGGGGTTTTGTTATTGTTCAGGTTTTTGTATTTAAGTGTTTGTCTTTCAATGATGTGGCTGGGTACAGAGAATCCTCTCCTGCTTTTGTTTGATTTTGTTCTTTCAGAATCTGGAAAGGAAGTCACCTGTCCTAGAAGGCCTCAGTTCCTTCATCTGTAAAATGAAGTCTAGATTATTTTTCACGTCTTTTCTAAGTCTGAAATGTTATCACATCTGAGCATACCTTTGTGAGTCATGACGGTGGTGATCCCAATGCCGGCGAAGCTAAACACATGACCTACGCTTCCCCAGAGGCTCTGGCTGAGCCTCCTTGTGGTTCAAGGAGGCAGCACTCCTTCCCCATCTGGCATCGCGCTCCTAGTGTGTGCCCTTCCTCCTAACCAACCCCTTTCGGGTCCAAGTACAAGGTGTCTGTTCTCTAATGGAGGCTTCCCCCACCCCATGCAGCCTTCACTTACCTCTCCCTTCTCTGACCTCTAATTACAACACTCCAGCATGACATAAGGTGGCAATTAATTTCCGGACTTTTTTCATAGGGCAATTTGTATAGCGCTGAGCAGGTAGTCAAGAAACAACTGTCTGATGATTTGTTGGAAGAGCCTAATCACATTGAAAAAGGAGGTGAGTAAAGCAATGAGACTTTGCCAAAGAAGGCCAGTAATAGTTTAGAAGAGAGAGGAAGAATCAGTAAAATCTTACTTCTGGGCTGAGCCCCCTCTTCCATTCCAGAAGTTCATTCATGTTTTCGAACACACAGTGAACAGCAGCCTTGTCAAAAAATAAAAATTATACATGCCTACACACTTTATGAATTCTCATAAAAAATAAGCCGATTTGTTCTAGCATAGAAAGTTTAGAGGCAGGATAGACAAACCAAAACTGTTTCAAATTTCAAAAGTAGGCAGGATCACATTTGGGAGAAATAAAAAAGAATGAGCAAAGGATGAAAATGAAAAAAGTTCATGATATAATTATTTCAAATGAGGAAATCGCTCCTTGACGAAAGGCAATGATGAAAAACAAAAGAAAGGGAGGGGGGCAAGGGCAATGTATGTAACCTTAACACTTGTACCCCCATAATATGCTGCAATAAAAAGAAAAAAAAATTAAAAAGAAAAACAAAAGAAAGAAGAATCCTAACATTTATCCATTCCTCTATAAATAGTTCATTTTACAAAGTATATTTTAGGAAATCTATTTTATCTGAGGCCCTATCACCTAATCTCCTTGGCCCAGCACTGGACAATCTCATATCATGACTCTAAAATGGTTTGATTTATATAATTAAGGGCTTCATGCTAACTTAAAAACACTGAAGAATAATTATTGAAGATTTCGGTCAGAAAAGGCCTTGGACACCCTCCTATGTTTGAGTTACCCTGTTTTAGTAACAGACTGTCACCTGCAGTCACATCCAAGTTCAACAGGCTCCAAAGCCCACCTCTTTCTTTCTTTCTTTTTTTTTAATTTTTTTTTACTTCAGCATATTATGAGGGTACCAATATTTAGGTTACATATATTGCCTTTGCCCCACCCAAGTCACAGCTTAAAGCGTGTCCATCCCCCAGATGGGGCACACCGCACCCATTAGGTGTGTATATATACCCAGTCCCTCCTCCCCCCTACCTGCCTGACACCTGATGGATGTTATTACTATATGTGCACTTAAGTGTTGATCAGTTAAAACAAATTTGACAGTGAGTATATATGGTGCTTGTTTTTCCATTCTTGTGATACTTCACTCAGTAGAATGAGCTCCAGCTCTATCCAGGATAATGTAAGAAGTGCTAGATCACCATTGTTTTTTGTCAAACCCCAACTCTTTCTATGGCACTGTATTTTCTTCCTGGGGTGGGAAGAATTAGGAATCAGTCCAAATCCATGCCAGTTAAAGACAGGAAACCAGCATACATTTTAATCAACTTTTGCTCCTGAGAGCCCATCAAAATGATAAGTACAGAAGATTATACTCCAAAACAACCTAGAGAATTGGGGAGTGGAGAGAACACAAGCAGCCCTTAGCAAATAAAATTTTACCCCAAACACAATTTAAGAAGAAAAGAGAGAGGAAGCCACAACCCTGACTATGATCCAAGGGGGCTGCATTGGCCATGAAAGCTCATGCACCCAGACCACAAGTAAGCTATGAGCTCCTGTGGGCAGCTATGGGGCAAGAAGGGACAGGGATACTACGTTAAGTAGGAAAATACAGGTGGACAGGCAAGCTGCCAAGGCAAGAGCAGAGAAGCTGTGTAAACAGGTGGGGAGGGCAGGGGGGAGGGCCTACAAATAGGCCAGGCTGGGCCCCTCTGCACACCAGGCTCATTTCTGTGATAATTCTGTGACAAGTGTTCACATATTTGCCTCCCACCACTACACTATGAGTAAGGTAACCAAGTAATTTACTATCCAAACTGGGTAACTCTGAGAATCAAAGGGAGTGCTCTTATACCCGGACAAGAGGCATAAACAGGGACTGTCTGAGGCCACGTGGACATAAATAAAGTCTCCCTAGGCATGCATCTCTCAAGGCAGGAAGCATGCCTTATTTTGCTCTGTATTCTCAAGACCAAGGAGGCCCTCAGTAAATGTTGGCTGCACAACTGGTGACTACTTTCTCCAGTAATTCTAAATTTGCCAAAGTAACCTGTGTGTTACTCCTACCAGGGCTACCTTGTTGTACAACTTCAGGGGGCACTGTCGCAGCCCTATGTGCCAGCTGCGTTCCCACAAAAGGAGATGCACTTTTTTAATTAAAAAAAAAAAAAATCCCAACTCTCTAAATGAGCTTTGAAATGAACTCCCTCCATACCCACAGCCAACCAAAGCTCTGCCCCAAAGCCACTTTCCCAATGAACTCACTGTGACCTTCCAAGTTTATCCCTCCCTTGTCAAGAAAAGGCTGTCAGAGCCGAGAGCGGCAGGGACAGCTGATGCTCCATATGGTGAGCCCAGAGCCTTTTTTCATGAGGCTGCTTCAACTTTGGCCATTATCTGACTTAGTAACTCAAATCAAAGATCATCAGGCATGACCAGCTGCTGATGGCAATACTGAGCATCAGAATACACAGTAAGAGCAGGAAGATTCTAAAACTTGTTCTAAGTCCTTTCCCTGTTTTGGTCAGTTTGTTATAAGGGAAGGTACTAAACAAGAGCCCTGGGATCTGTCCCTTTTCTGAAGAGAAAACAACCAGAAAGCACAAGTGGATTTCCTGCAGGTGTGTTTCAGGGAAGGCCAAAAACAAGCATGCAACGAGAGCTAACACTGAGCACTGAGACTGACAGCTGCGGGTCCTATTAATGGACTGCCAGCACCCTTCTTACATTTCACTGCTTTAATCCAAGCTACCAAACGATTCTAATGAGACCAGCCCATGCACTGTTCAGGTGCCTCTGAAGCAATCATTTCAAAGTCATCCCACAAGAGGGAGTACATATGGAAGCGCAAGTAGAAAAATGGGGAGTAGACCAGTGGGACCACCGGCCAAACGTCAAAGCGCCTTGCATTTCTGGGATCCCATTATCAGATCACATGCTAGGTGTATAATATTAGTACGAGTTCTCATTTTTATAAATCCTGGAATTATTTTATGAACAGCACAATTATACTGCTCTGTAATACGTTCTGTGTTGCACTATACTTTGTGTTACAAGCACTAATTTATAAAATGTAAGCAAGTAGTGGAAATGACCTAGGCCTCTCTCTTTTTCTTGAAAGTGTCTGTTTTTGGGTAGAACTATAGTGGAGAGCTAAGAAGTTATCATTTATCAGCATAATGCCTCAGACATCTACAGACAGGACTTCCTTAGGTCAGAGAGATTCAAAGTTTCAAAACAGTAGGCATTGTAGAGAAAATCAATTTATTTTATTGAGGGTTTGCTATGTTAATGATATAAAGCACAGCTGAAGTCTTAAATTACCTTCAGATACCACCAGTAATTTTGATAATAACTACGTCCCAATGCCAAATGCTCAAACTAGTACCCAACCTTCCCTCAACAGTCCGATAATCCACCCTCAATCTCGTTACCTCTCATCTCACTGAAATACTTTCTAAGAATCCCCTATTCGTCCCCAAGTTGGCTAGGACACCACCATAATTCTTTAACTTTCCAAAGTGCAACTCAAACACCCTAGCAGCCAGCTCAAAAACCTTCAATGAATACTCACTTCAATGAATGCCCTGGAGTGGCACTCATGCCCTCTGAGGTCCAACACCAATCTATCTTTCTGGGAAGCATGGTTCAGGGGAAGAGTCTGGGTCCTAAACCCAGATAGCCGAGTTTCAGATGCCAGCTCTAACATTTATCTTCACCTATTAAAAGGGAATTACAATAGCAACTAACAAGAGGGTTGTAAGGATGCACGGAAATAATTTGCCTGTAAGAGCTCAGCAGCACATGCTCGCTTCAGCAGCACATATACTAAAACTGAAACGATACAGAGAAGATTAGCATGGCCCTGAGCAAGAATCTCACGCAAATTCATGAAGTGTTTCATATATTTTTTAGAGACAATCAGAGCCTGGACCCCAATCTGAAAGACAAAAAATAGCACAATCTATACACTGGTACTCAGCTCCTTGCTTTCCCAGCCCAAAATAATGAGAATAAAATGTGAAATTTAAATAAAAAAAAAAAAGAAGAGTTCAGCACAGACCTGATACACAGAACTATTCAATAAACAGTAGCTCTTTTCACTATCCCCAGCTTCTTCCACTCATTGAACAAATATTTGAGCACTGCTGTGGGCCAGGTACTATCCTAAGTGTTCAGCTTATAGACAGAACAAAACAAAGCCCCTGCTCTCCTAGAGCTATATGTGAATGGGGAGGGAGGTGCCCAGGGCTTCACCACACAAGATCCATGGCCCAAAGTGAAACTTCCCCAACCCACTCCAGCTTTGCTCAGGCACTGTCTCCAGCTGGAATGTTTACTTCAACCTATACAAATCCTGCCTATCTCTTAAGATCCAACTCCAGGCCCATCCTTCCAGAAGCTTTTGCTACTCACCTCCCATACAAGGGAAGCATGAAGTAGGCAGGCACTCTGCTTGCATCTCTCTTAACTGGTCTACAACATAAAGCGCGAAGTCCTACTATACAAACCACATCTACTCTGCTATAATCTCTAGTTTGAGGCAGGGAATATCATTTTTCCCTCCTTAACTCCCCAGCACATTTTATTTTCTAAAAAAAAGTGCAAAATGAGCAAATAAATCTGTAACCTAATTATCCTCTCATCATGCTATGATTAAGCCACAGAACCCAAAGAGAAATCTGGACTATAAAGAGGTATTAGGGAAAAACAAAGAAATACCTTTGGAGACCCACACAATACCAAAGTTCAGTGGTTCAGTGATTTATCTTGGCTAAGAAGTTATAATGTCTCTCTTTCTCTCTCTCTCTCTCTCTCTTTTTTTTTTTTTTTTTTTTTTTTTGAGACAGGGTCTCACTCTATCACCAGAGCTAGAGTGCAGTGACGTCATCATAGCTCGTTGCAGCCTCAAATTCCTGGGCTGGGCTCAAGTGATCCTCCTGTCTCAGCCTCCCAAGTAGCTGGGACTATAGGCACATGCCACCACACCTGGCTGATTTTTCTATTTTTGTAGAGACAGGGTCTTGTAATGTTGCTCAGGCTAGTCTCAAACTCCTGGCCTCAAGCCATCCTCCCGCCTCCGCTCCCAAAGTGCTGGGATTACAGGCATGAGCCACCACATCCAGCCATGTCTCTTTTCTTTATATGACTATTTTTGTCCTCCTATATGGGGTTGGTAAGATGGTAAAGTTTTGGTGGACTGGTGAACTTCTAAGATTTGCATGCTTTCACGCTGATGAAACAAAAACAGAGGACAATTAAGGCCTTACAGACTTTCAGAGTATCCAATTTCTAATATGCATTAAGCTGCTACCTAATCTTTTCTTAGTATTAAAATTTTTGCTTCACGTCAAGAGGGAAAGAGGCCCAGTACAGAACAGAGAGATTTATCCACTTGTCCAGAGGAGTTCAGACAGATGTGTATTAGGCTCTCGGGTTCATGGCCAAATCAGTAAAGGACAGAGGTGGCCCACGAAGCCCAGCTGGAATCAGTTCAGTACAATTCAGAGTTCAGAAACAGCATATCTCTACCAAGCAGGGTTACACAGGCTTAGCTTCTCTCCCTCCTGGAACTCTGTAGGCATCTGCAACCAGTGCACCCAGGAGGGACAGTAGGTAGCCTTCAGAGGCCCTCACACTGGGACAATCCAATCAGATAACAAATGACCCTTAGAAAACTCAAAGTGGCCGACGCGGTGGCTCATGCCTACAATCCTAGCACTCTGGGAGGCTGAGGCGGGCGGATCGTTTGAGCCCAGGAGTTTGAGACCAGCCTGAGCAAGAGCGAGACCCCGTCTCCACCAAAAATAGAAAAAATTAGCCGGGAATGGTGGCACATGTCTGTAGTCCCAGCTACTCAGGAGGCTGAGGCAGAAGGATCACCTGAGCCCAGGAGTTTGAGGTTGCTGTGAGCTAGGCTGACATCATGGCACTCTAGCTGGTGGCAACAGAGTGAGATTCTATCTCAAAAAAAAGAAAACTCAAAATACCTTTAGTTTCAGATAAAGAACATGCTGTATTCTAGACAGGAAAAAGAACAAATGAAAGAAACATTTCTTTAATAACCAGGACACAACTTTAGCAAAGCCCAGCACCAAGAAAGTAATAGGCTTACAGCTGAACAAAGGGATGAGTCTATGTGGAAATAGGTTTTTCCAGATAATTGAGGACTTACTCCAAATGTCTGGAGATCCTATTAACTTAAGGGAAACTTCCTAAAATGTACTAGACATATCTATTGCAGAGAATATTCTAGAATTTAGCCCTTCTTGATGTCTCACGGTCACCATTACAAATATAGCCATTGTACTGAGCGGAAGTCCAGGGACTGCTTTCCAGGATCCTACAAGGCACAGCAACAAATGAGAGGAGGCCTTCTATTAATACAACATCCAGGTCCTCAATCACCTTCTCCTACGTTCACCTGCTGCTGAGACAATGGAGGAGATAACCTCTATGAGTTTTAGTTTGGGAGATGGCAGAGTTTGGAGGAATAGAGTTGATAAGGCAGGCTCTAGCTGTCCTCAACTAGTGGCACATATCCTTTAAGCCAGAGGGTTCCGAAAGGTTGTTCTCAGGAAAGCCCTAGTTCAACCCCTCAGTATGTTTACTTAATAAATATTTATTGAGCAGTCACCACATCCCAAGTACTGTTTTAAGCAATACAGATTCTGCCATTAAACAAGATAGGCAAGGTCTCTGCCATCAGGAATCTTACATTCATACAGGGGGAATTTCAGATAGGGAAAACGCAGCTGGCTGAGGGTAGAGACTATTTTAGCTAGGGAGGTCAGTGAAGGTCTCTAAAAGGTGAGTTAAAGCTGAAATAAAATGATAAGATATGGCTCACAACACAAAGTTGGGAGGAGGGGCGGGAAGCCAATCAGACACTAGAAAGACCTCTAAAGCACATTCAAGAACAGAAAGGCCAGGGTGGCTGGAGCACAGTAAAAGACAGCAGGAATGGGAGTAAGGCCAAGAGACAGATAGGGCCAAGCCATGGGTATAAGGTCATTTACCCTGTAAAGTTTTAATTTTATTCTAAGTATAATAGGTAGACACTGGAGAGGATTATGCTTAGAAGTGACAGAATCTGATTTTATGATTTTAACAGATTATTTGGAATGCTGTATGCAGTGGAGGCTCACCATGGCCAATTGTGTTTTTAAACTGTGTTGACATGACAGTAAGTATTACACAGTGGTTAAGAGTGCCGACTCTGCACCTAGGCTCTGCCACTTATTTGCTGTGTAACTCTGGGCATATTTCCTCTTGGTGCCTTAGTTTCCTTAATTGTAAAATGAGCATAAACTTGAGTATCTCACAGTTAGCTTCAGTTCTAATGGCAAAAGTTAAAAAAAAAAAAAGAAGAAGCATCCAAATATCTAAATACCACTAATAATGCATTCACTTCTTTCTAAGAAGCATCTAGTGTATTAGTCTCCTCTCTCACTCCCTTTCTCTTCCTAATACACAATTCCCAGAGAGGAAAGGGACAGTTGATACAATCTTGTTAACAAAGTAAAAAGCGTTCCTCTTTTTTATTGTTGGAGGCTACCAATACTGTGGGAAGAAGGAATATGCCCAAAATGTGAACTAGAATTTAGTGCACCACTCAGTAGGACATTGCCTTAAAGATAAAGGCAATCTTCTCTTGGCTAAAAAGGTTTTCCTTCTCAAAATGAAAAATAGCTCTTTGGATAAAATCATTCATGCTGAGCATTTGAGCAACATGGTAACTCCCACATGCCTGATTGTTCATTTTCTAACAGCTGCAGACAGAATCTAATGAACTCTTAATGATCCATGGGGCTTCCAGCCTGCCATGCATCCTCTATCACAGAGAGCACATAGTTTTCAGTACAACTAGGAAGCCCAGCTTCTCCCCCTTCAAACGGGGCGGGGGAGGGAGGAAGGGAGGGTAACTATATCAATATTTCTTCTACAATGTCAAAACTACACTTTATACCTCTAGATTTCCTTCACTGGGACCTTACGTAATATCATGATTTTTGTATTTGGAATTTTCTAGTAATAAATCACAATTTAGAAATAAGTTCTTCAATTACTAACAAAGTTTAGGAAGGATGCCAAGGCATTCATCCAACTAAAACTCATTTTCTGGATTTATTGGATGGGAAGGAAATGAGGAATATTCCTGGATGACTTCCAGGAGTCCCCTCCCACTGTCCTATCCAGCCCCACTTCATCCTCATGAGAAATGCAAGTCATCCATAGGATTTGGGTACCCATTAGATTCCTCCTGCCTCCTTACCATTTCTACAAATTTATCCCACAGCTAGTCCCTCTCCTCAAACTATAATGAATTAGGAAACAACTATGAGAGAGGAAATTGTCACAGGAATTTTTTAAGCAGTCAGTTTAAACAAAAAATACAAAGAAGAAAAGGCCACTTCAAATATAAGCAAGCAGGGGACACTTATTATGCAGCTGAATATAATTAAACTTAATAAGGAGTTGCTTAATAAGGAGTTGTTGGGTCACCCTGTGCAAGCAAGTGGCTCAGAGACACAAAGATAAAATAAAATATGATCCTCGCCTGCAAAAAGTATTAATAATATAGTTGACACAAAAACACAAATGGCCACAATCTAAGGCAAAATACGGTCTGGCAAAATGAAGTATGGGCTCAGTGGTACAGGAGCATCAATTACTGAGCAAGCCATTTCAACTGGGAAAAATCAGCACAACCTTTACAGGAAATACAGTGTTTAAGTTGAATCTTCAATCACGAGAAGGAGTTTGACATGGCCAAGAAGAGATGATCCATACAGAGCAAAGAGAATGGCGGAGTGGGGTACCAATTCAGTATGGAGGGAATGTGGTGGAAAAAAAGCAAAGAACGGCCCATTTGGGACATTAGAGGGCTTTGAATGTCATGCTCAGATGTTTGGGCTTTCTTTGGAAGGCAGCAGAGAATCCAAGGCTTCTGAGGAGGGATGGACAGAATAGATTTGTTTTAGAAGTTCACTTGGCCCAGAAAGGTAGACTAGCTAGCTGCTTCAACAGACTAAAGAAGAGAAAAATGGCATCTGATTCCTATATTAGAGGCAGGATAGACAAAAAGAAAGGAAGAGATTTGAAAGACAGATACTTCAGATAAAATAATACGTGATATTTTCTTTATGCTTTTCTGCTATTTTCAATAAGCATCTATGCTTAAATATGGGGGGAAATACAGAAACAATTACTGCAGCAAAAAAAGCTACTAAAACTTATTGACAATTGGATTGTGTATGTTGGGGAAAAGAAACATTTGAGACATAAGGAGTTAAAGGTTAACCCTAGACTTTCACTGACAGTGGCTGGTCATGCCTCAAAGGTAAACAAGAACAAAGGAGGAAAGGAAGCCTCATCACCTCAATCCTCCAAGGGTCATCCACCATCTTCTTCTGACCAAGTAGAAAAGGAAAAGAGCATTAAATCTGTAATAGTTCAGGTCTCTCTTACCCTGAGCTGGACTAAAATTACTCTGTAGTGCTCATGAAAACATAGTTTTCTAAGCAAAGAACCCATGTAAACAAAGGAACCTTAAAAAGCGGGGGTAGGGAAGCTTTAGAACTGATTGCCTATATGTAAAAGCATCAAAGAAACAGTCAGATTCTGAAACTTGGAGACCACAAAGTAAAAGGGAGAAAGTAGGACAAAACTTGTGAGATTCCTCTGTCTACATACAGCTTTGCACTGTCCTGTAAGTAGGTAGGGCAGGTAGTATTATTTGCTCTTTATTCTACAAACCAGAAAGCAAAAGCTCAGAGACATAAAGCGGTAAACAAAGTGACAATAGGATATGGTTATGGCACAGTTTTCAAGTGTATTTAAAGTCATTTTTAAAGTATCCTTGACATGCTAAGAATATATATGCTAACAAATTAGTTCTTTATTATTTAAAACATCTGTTGGATAATGTTATTACACTATTTGGCCCAAAAGTATTAATATCATGGTCTGTATTACTACATTCCCTAGAGTTAAAAGAAATTTCTTCTTAATCTACAAATTAATTCTCTCCTATTAAGTGTAATATGTGTTCCTATTACCCTATTACCATAGATCTGAAATATTAAATTAGGAAAATTTTCAGTTCAAAAGCCAATGGACACATATTGTAAATACAAATAAAACTGGATAAATTTGAGTGTGTTGGTTTGTATTAACATCAATATCCTGGTTTTGATATTATACAGTCTGGCAAAATCTTACCATTTTGGGAAACTGGGCATTTGTAAAAGGGATCTCTGTATGATTTCTTACAACTACATATGAATCTATAATTACCTCAATTTAAAAGAGGGGGCATTAAAAAAAAAGCCAGTGGGCAGCAGCATCCTATGAAACTCTATTTACTCTGCCCACACAATAGACCAACAACAAAATGAGAAGTTTTGCAGAGCACAGAGTGGTGGTTACCAGGGACTGGGAGACTGCAGGGGCAGGGTTGCAGGATGGGAGGAGGGTTGGGGAGATGCTGGTCAAAGGATACAGAATTTCAGTTAGACAAGAGGAATAAGTTTAAGAGATCTACTGTACATCATGGCGACTGTGGTTAATAACAAAGTATGTTCTTAAATATCACTGAGAGAAGATTTTAAGTGTTCTTACCACAAAAAATTATAAATGTGAAGTAATGCATATGTTAATTAGGTCAATTTAGCCATTCCACAGCATATCCATATTTCAAAATAGCATGCTGTGCACAATAACACGTATAATTTTGGGCAATTAAAAATAAATTAATTCTTTTTTAAGGGAAGCTGGTGGGAGGGTAGGTATGGCATAAAAACTTACCTGTTGGGTACAATGAACACTAATCTGGTGATGGGCACACCAAAAGCCCTGACTTAAGCCTTATACAAGATATCTATGTAACAAAAACATTGTACCCCCTGAACTAACATTTTAAATTTTTTGAAAAAGCAGAAAAGAAAAAGGCGGGGGGAGGGAAGGACTTTAGAACTAATTGCCTATAGGTAAAAGCATTAAAGAAATAGTCAGATTCTGAACCTCAGAGACCACAAAGTAAAAGGGAGGAAATAGGAGAAAATTCATGAATGATTCTTCTGTCTACATACAGCTTTGCACAGTCCTATAAATATATAGGGCAGGTAGCAGTATTTGCTTGCTCTCCATTCTACAAACCAGAAAGTAAAGGCTCAGAGAGGTAAAGTAGTCTGCCCAAGTCTATGCCCAGAGTGGAGCTGAGCTAAAAGCAAGTGTTCAAAAGCCAACACAAAAATGCCAAAAGGAAAAGTTTAATTTCCTACTGAAAGAGGAGAGGGAGGTAAAGGTGGAAAGGAGGAGGGCCATTAAATATACCCTAGCTGATATTATTCAAGCAGTATCATCTCAACAGAATCCATGAAAATACACCAAGGCTCATGACCTGCTGAGAGGCTTCAGGTTATGAGCTACAGAGAAGAAGACAGTTAAAACCCTGCCCAATACCAGAGGGTGCAGATTCTCACCCACGACTAAAAAATGACTGACTCTGCTAAGAGCATGACACAGGTCAAAGCAAACCCTTGAAGCCCTGACAGACAGGTCTCTGTAATGGCAGCTATTCTACAGTCTGGCCTGCAAATACATTATTCTCATTTGACCATTAAAAAAATCTAGTGTAATACCACTAGCAGCAAAAGTTAGGGGTCTTGTCATTTATTAGAAAAATTTTACTGAGCAACAACTATGTGCCAAGGCACTAAGCAAGGTGTTACAGATAAAATTACTTAAAAAAAAAAAAAGGTAGATAAGGGGTGAGAGATACAGACATTAATCAAATAATCATAATATAAATTTAGTCACTGTAAATGCTAAAAGGGAAGCTTTGAAGGCATATATAAAAGGGGGATTTGTTCTGGTCTGAAGGTCAAGAAATAAAATTCTGTAAGAGATCAAAATTTGTGGAACATAATGGAAGTAATCATAAACTCATCTCTGAACAGAAAAAAACAGATCTGTAAAATACAGAGGATTAGCTCTAAAACACAAATAAAAAATTGACTACCCCATAAGAGAAAAAGAGAGGTGACAGAAAAGAAGAGTGCAACAGTCACACTACTTTATACCACTTTTCTTAACCAAACTCCACAACTCAATGTATTATTTAAGCCTACAGTTCACCTTAGCTATAAAGTGAACTATAGCATTAGCTATAAAGCTATATAGTCTAGGCATGGTCAAATTTCTACCATTACTTTTATTTGTACTTGCTAAAGGTTACAAGAAGCAAAGTCATAAGATTGGACTCCAAAGTTCACCAAGAAGTCAACTCTCAGAAAGTCACTAACAACTCTTAGAAAATCACCGGAGAAACTATCACAGTTGTTAAGACAGAGAAAAGGAGGCCTTTTCTAAAGTCCCTGAAAACACATCTCATTTAGTTGATTTGTTTTATATGGGAGGACAGAGTGTAAGATGCAGGAACCTCCAACAGGGATAGATCTAGCTAACGGGACTTCAAAAACAAAACTGCAGTCCCTTCCCTCTGGAAGCTCAAAATCTAGTGGAGAGGACTTACACAAACAGGAAGCTTCAATATAGTGTGAAACCAGATAAATTTACCAGATAAAAGTGCTTTCTTGCTTTCAAGTCTGACAAGATGTCCCAGGCTTATCTATCTTGGACACCTCCTGTTTAGATCTAGAATTGGCTACTTCTCCAAGAAGCCCCAATTTCTTTCCCTGGGAAATGGTCTTTCAAATTGGCTCTATGCCATTCTGACATGACTTGAAAGGGCTCCTACTGGCCAAATATGAGACATTAAAAAAATGTTCA